>JASUUG010000171.1:0-50607 GCA_030449905.1 Luvunga scandens | reverse complement strand
TTTCTCTAATTTTGAGAGAAAAAAGTTTTCTCTTTAACCTTCAATTAGTTATAGTAGTGATAAATCGTCCACCGTCGAAGTCGCGGTCAGCTTGGTTATAGCACTGAAAGATCGTTGGTGAAGGATGCGTAATCTAATAAGATTGAGTGGTGACGATCATGATTTGCAAAGTCTAATTACTTCTACCAGCAGAGCATGATTTACAGATTATAGTAATTTTATATGTTATATAAAAAAACACGATCCCTAATATTTCCGTTGCAAAACAATTTTTTTAATCCAACAACATCTAAGGAGATAACTTTTTCCATTGCAACAAAGCTACTTTTTATAGTATAGTTTACAAAAGTTTGATGATTTACAAATGTTGGTTGTTCTATTTTTTCGATCTCTTACTATTTCTTTAAAAAAACATCATCCATATCTAATCATTAATTATTCATGTAAAGCATCAGAAATATTCCCTTACAACACATAAATTTAAGAACCATATATTTGGATATACGTCATACATGGTGAATCAATTGTGAGGCTTGGCTATAGTCTTTGCAGCAACTGGTCTTCGAGGGCAAACACCCCAGCATGGCGCGGGATATTGGATGGTTGGACTACCACCATACTTTTCTACTTCCTTTACCTCCGTGGCTGCCTTAGCTGCATATTATATGTAGGCAATATATTATATCTTATTTGTTTTCTTTAGTTTTCAAACAAAAAGAAAAAAAATATATCATCCTTTCACTACTCTAAAAAATATATGCCAGGATAACAAATGATTAAAAGAATTATTGAAGTGTAGTAATTTAGTGCATCAATAACTTATTTTTCATTTCCGTTAGTCAAAAAATGGCATGACGATGATGTCACGAGGGAAAATTGAATTTATATCAAAGCTATTTCAAATTTGTTATATACCAGATAATCAAATCTCTCCTATTTAATTTGTTTGCTTTCTGTTTTATTTAAGTTAAAAAATGAAAATTCTTTGTATAGCTAATGAATATTTTTTGCAATCACGCACAAAGAACTTGTCCAAATCATGCCTTATTAAAGAAATATATCGGTTAATTGTCACAAAGCCATAACGTATCTCTCCATTGACAGATTTGAGGAGGTGAGGACTGTTGGATTTTTTTAATCCAGCATTGTTGGATCTTTAATTCAATATTGGGCTTATATGTGAATAATTATGTGTTGCAGACTGTCATATAAAATTAAGTCCAATTAAAGTGATCTGTTAAGGTTTACGGTATTATGGGCTTTAATGTATTTAAAGGATGTGAGCTTTTAATGTGTAAAGACCCAATAGTATTCTAATTCTATGATGGGCAGAATTAGAAATACCCAGTGACAACAGGAAACTGTTGTGTATATAAGTGGTCATGGTCTACAGGTCACACGTTAACAAGAAAGGAGAAATCTTTCCATTCTTTCTGATATCTCATAATCAGAGAGAAAGCGCAGAGAGAACTAAAGGACTCTCTAGGAGAACGTATAGATCTGAAAGGCCAACCACACAACTCTAGAGAGGAATTAAGCGTTATGGATTCAGGTACGCTTCCGCATAATTTATTGTTGATTCTTGGTGATATGACATGAATATTCCTGGGTTATAAGTGATAGTTTTCACTAAAAGTTTTATTATTCCAACAAGTGGTATCAGAGCCTATTCATGTTGAATCATTAAGAATCGAATTATAACTTTTTTTAATGATGAGACATTTGGTGTTCTTAAACTTAGTAATACAAGAATAATTAAAATTATTATGTTTAAGAAATTTGGAATTAAAAAAAACACAAATACTCCAAATTCGGTATGATAGTTTTAGTTTGATTAAGAGATTGCAGTCAAGTGGCGGCCATAGTCGCTGCATGAAGAAAGAATGGCTGCCGCTCAAAGAAGAAACCGATTAAAAAAAAAAAAGTCCCGGGTGGCTTCGGAAAGGCGCGACCCTTTAGTCACCGGCGTCCGGCCTCACCACCAAGATTACAAACAAAGCAAGGCGGCGGCCATAGCCACCGCCAAAGAAAAAGAAAAAAATTAGGATTTGGTTTTAATTTGGGACGGTCGATTTAGAACCAAAAAGTCAATTGTCAATTATTTTGTCGTTGACCGATTGACTTTGAAACTTTGACCGGACTTTGACCTTTTGGTAATTTTAAATTGAAAATTGGTTGGTTTTATACGTATTTTGAGATAAGCTTAATCACTGAACGTGTCACCAAGTGACCTCTGCGTAAAATTAATTTATTTTATAATACAAATCGGTTTGGATATATAATTATATAAAATATTTGATCGTACCAAAGAAGATCCCATATTTAATAGAATTATATGTGCACTTGTGGTAATAAATACGTGATGATTATTTGGTTTATACGTGAACAATAAATCGCCCAAAGGAAGATTCATTGTTTGACATGTTCTTATTATCGATGTTTGATTATCGCGTCAAGATATCATTTACAAGTTAATATTTTGTCGAAGATCGAATATTAATGGAGTGCCCAGTATCTTGAGATGAGGTTTACCTTTATTTTTATTTAATTTTGTTTTAATTTAAACTAATATGAGGCTTGTTCGGCTTGTTTGTTGTTCTTTATTCAATTATGTCACGCTTTAATATTCTCACGCCAACATCAATTCAATTCTATGCTAAATGGCTCTACATTTTAAATCATGGCACAAGAATCTTTTAATAGTTTTTTGCGGTCATGGATCTTGATCTTGCGATAATGGTTGATTCTCCCCTCTTCTGAGATGATAGATACCTCGATGATAAAAGAAATGGAAGGGTGGGAGAGATCAAATCGCATGTATCATGATCACGGGAAGGCCATTCCAAAAAAGCATTCGGGCTCAATGACCGGAAAGTAAATACGGTAAGGAGTTTCTTACTACGTATTGAACAAAGGTTTGCCAAGAATGAAAAGGTTAAAATTGTAGACGCTCTTGACAAGCTTAATTTCAATAAAGTATGAGGTAAGGACAAGGGCAACAAAAGGAATAAGGATAAGAGAGCTCGCAAAAATCACTACCTCAAAAGAAACAACAAAAGAAATCAAAAGATATAGTCGACACTAGTTGTTTCTTTTGCAGAGCTAAAAGTCATTTCATGGTTTGTTCTGAGTTTAATTTAAATTCAGTAACTAAACATACATGGTGGATAGATTATGGTGCAACCACTCACATTAGTGTATCTACGCAGGTTGCCTCGGTGCCGAAAACCCAATGATGGTGAAAGATACATCTATGTGGGTGATGGCAAAACAATTTGAAGTTGAAGCAATTGGAAAATATAGATTATTATTAAAGATCGGATTTTATTTGGATCTTGATGAAACATTTATCGTTCTGCTTTACGCGAATTTGATTTCTATTTCCGCTTTGACAAATTTAGGTATTCTTGTTCATTCGGAAATGGAAAATTTAGTTTGTTTCACGATTCAAAACCAGTTGGTTCTAGTTCTTTGACAAGTGATGATAATCTTTATATGCTGATACAATTGATTCATTTAATGAATCCTCGCATTAAGTACACGAGGTTTAAAGAGAAAGTTAACCAATGAGAATTCAGTGCGCGTTATGGCATAGGAGATCGTGGGTCATATCTCCAAAACGAGAATAGAGAGACTTGTGGTCGACGCAATTCTCGACCCCTTAGATTTCATAGATTTTGACATCTGTGTTAACTGCATTAAGGGGAAACAAACCAATAAAAGGAGATTTGAAGCCAATAGGAGTTTGGATGTCTTAGAACTCATACATACAGACATTTATATGCCATTCCCTGCACCTACTTGGAACGGTCAACAATATTTTATGACGTTCATAGACGTTTTTCTAGATATGGCTATATATATCTCCTCCATGAAAAAACATAATCCTTGGATATGTTCAAAACTTTAAAAGTCGGGTTAGAACCAACTTGGCAAAGAATCAAAAGCGTCGATCTCGACCGTGGTGGTGAATACTACGGGTAGATATGATGGTTCGGTGAATAACGTCCAGGACCATTTGCGAAATTCCTAGAGAACGCGGTGACGTCCCCACAAGACACTACGCCTTAGTTCACCCACTATGAATGGTGTTGCTGAACGACGAAATAGACGCTTTTTATGACACGTGGTGAGAGTATGATTTCTCATTCTACCTTTACCGGAATCACTTGGGGAGAAGACTTAAGATCGGCAGCGTATATCCTTAATAGGGTTCCAACTAAAACGACCGCAAAACCCTTTATGAGCTTTGGACAAGTAAAAGCCTAGTCTCAAGAATTACATATTTGGGGATGTCCAAATACGCAAGGGCCTTATAGCCTAATGAGTATGAAATGGACTCAAGAATCGGTAAGTTGCTATTTTATTAGATACTCGTAATCCATCCGGGGATATAAGTTTTATGATCTCACGACTAAGTCGATTTTCAAGTCGTAAATGCTTGGTTCTTGGATGTCAAGTTTGTGGGGGAGATACGGTTAGGGACTTTGTCTTTGAAGAGAATATGTTGATATTCCCATAGGTGTTATCGGGTATCGATCGGGATCTCATTCTTGATTTTGTTCAAGACACAACAAATCAAGATAATATCGGAGAACCCCCTATGAAGAATTTGTTCGGGAAGAACAAGCTCTACCATCTCGAACCTATGCCATTAATGAGATCCACTGCTAGAGAAAGGAGAAGTGCATTGCGGATGACTACATTGTATTTCTCCAAGAACACGGGTAGCTATATCTCATGATGGAAGATGATCCAATCAATTTACGTCACAAGCTATGAAAGTTCTAACCCTCAAAAGTGGATCGATGCCATGAATGAGGAGATGAAGTTTACGAAAAGACAATGATGTATGGATCTTGTCCCATCGCATAGTCGCCAAAACCTATTGGTTGCAAATTGATATTTAAGACCAAAAGAGATTCAAAAGGCAATGTAAAGAGGTACAAGGCGCTGTCTTTGTCGCAAAAAGGTCAGTCGCAGTGGCTTTCTACGCTTGAGAAAGAAGGCATCGACTATAAAGAGACTTCTCTCTTCTTTTCTTTGAAAGACTCTTTCAGATTATAATAGCATTAGGGCGCATTTCAATCTTGAGTTACATCGTATGGATGTAAAGATGGCATTTCAATCAATGGCAACATTGGTGGACGATCTATACGGCATGCAGGAAAACTTTGTGTCCAAAGACCCAAAGAATATGGTTTGCAAACTTAAGAAATTCATCTACGGGCTTGCGAAGCATCTTGACAATAGATTTCAAGTTTCATCAAGTGATCATCTCATTTGGTTTCGAGATGCATTTGGTCGATGATCAGTATATACCATAAGTTCTATAGTGAGTTAGTATATTTTTCCTCGTTTTATATGTCGATGACATTTTGCTTCAAGCAATGATATAAGCTTATACAGCACGACAATCGAGAGATTTCTAACTAAGAATTTTGAGATGAAAGATCTTGGTGACGCCTCTTTATATTAGGCATACGATACACCGAGATCACTCAGTGGTATTCTCGATTGTCACACAAAAGAGCTATATCGAAATAGTTCTTAAGAGATATGGCATGCAAGATTGAAACTGGTGATACCCCCGTGTGGCTAAAGGAGACAGTTTAGTCTCAATCAATGCTCTAGAATGACTTTGAACAAAAGGAAATGTGTAAGATTTCTTATCGCCAGCGATGAGAAGTCTCGATGTATGCTTAGGTTTGTACGCGACCTGACATAAGTGTACGTTCTTTCGGATGTTAGGGAGATATTTAAGTAATCCGGGAGTAGACCATTGAAAGCGAAACAAACGGGTCTTACGATATTCAGAAGAACAAAAGACTACATGCTCACATATCTGAGGCCTGGATAAGCTTGAGATCGTCGGCATACCGACTCGATTTTTACTTGGATGCCAAGATAGTATGAAATCCACTTCGGGTTACATCTATCCGCTAAGAGAGATGTTGTTTCTTGGAAGAGTGCTAAACAAATGTACTTTTATAGCCTCTTCCACGATGGCGATAGAGTTCATAAAGATGTTACGAGTCATCCAATCATGGGATATGGCTACGAAATTTTGTCACGGTCATATAGTAGATGGTGTTGATAGACCACTCAGGTTATTTTTTGACAACAAGTCAAGAAGATTGTATTCTAATAACAACAGAGCTCGATGAAGTCGAAGATATAGACATCAAGTTCCTAGTTGTTAAAGAAAGAGTTTGAGTGACATTGTCTATAGAGCACATTGGCACAAACTTCACGATCATGGATCCACTTACTAAGGATCGCCACCCAAGATGTTTGATGAGCACACCGCTCGTATGGGTGTTATGTTATTTAACGATATTCATTTTAGTGGGAGTTTGTGATTTTAGATGCTCTTATAATATGACATTCTTGTTATTTCGGTTTTTTAGTATTTAAGATTATTTTCTCGAAATAAAGGTTTGGTTTGTTCATACTCTGATTTTAGTATAGTTTGATTTCAATAAGGTTTAAGGTGGACTAGTTGGAAATAGGCATGTTAAGATCGCATTGCATGAAATTTCCATGCTACACATCCACATCATGATCCATGTCATTCAATTGTATTAAGATAGTGACCATTGAGAGTCAAGTTACGATATGATGTAACGAATGCCGCTTTGATCCTATGTTGGTATAATTGATGGACCGGATTGCTTATAGATACATTTCGGTAATGACAAAGAAAGTCGAGCTCATAGGGTTATTTTTGCAAAACATAATTATGAGGTTACACATATAGCCCAAGTGGGAGATTGTTGGATTTTTTAATCCAGCATTGTTGGATCTTTAATCCAACATTGGGCTTATATGTGAATAATTATGTGTTCGGTAGATCAATATAAAGTTAAGCCCATTAAAGTGATCTCGTTAAGGTTTACGGTATTATGGGCTTTAATGTATTTAAAGGATGTGGGCTTTAATGTGTAGAGACCAATAGTATTCTAATTCTATGATGGGCGAAATTAAGAATACCCGAGATAATGGAAAACCGCTGTCTATATAAGTGGTCATGGTCCACAGTCACACGTTAACAAGAAAGGAGAAATCTTTCCATTTTTTCCTCGATATCCCATCATCGAGAGAAAGTCACAGAGAGAACTAAAGGACTCTTTGGGAGAACGTGTAGATCTGAAGGCCAACCATACAACTCTGAGAGAGAATTAAGCGTTATGGATTCGCAGACGCTCCACATATTTTATTATTGATTCTTGGTGATATGACATGAATATTCCCGGGTTATAAGTGATAGTTTTTACTAAAGGTTTTATTATCCCAACAAGACTGGTTAAATTTAGCTGAGTTTTGGGAGCATTGGTATTTTGAAACTCAACAATCAATCAGGGATTTGCGAGCTAATGAAGATATCCCATAACTTTAGGGACATGATGATTACCCAAATCCTCATGGTCCGCTTCAATGCACACAAATTCTCTACGTTTCATGAATGATTTTAAACATTCTTCATTAACATTAAAAATATATTTTGATCACTCGCTGGTTCCAGCTTTCATATCAACCCTAAAGCTTCCTTATTGACCTTATTTCTAAGACAAAAATTAAGAATTCTCTAATCAAAATATTTCCTATAAAACAAGTTTTCCATATCCATAATATCATCCTTTTATATTATTAATAGAAATACTTCCCACCATAGCCAACAATTTTCCTTTCTTATATTTTATTGTAATAAGCCTTTTAATTTTGAGTTATTTAGTATATTTGTATGAAGAGATAAGATTGTTTTCTTGTTTGGTCAATAACTCCAAATGCCAACTTTTAATTAATTGATGAGAATTACTACTCCTCCGATGGGTGTCGTAATGTCCCTATTTGTGGTTATCTATTATCTTGAGATTTATAATTCATCCATTTTATCAATGAAATTTCACCAAACTAAAATGAAATTTTTAAGACCACAAAAAGAAAAATACATCCCATCTCGCTATGGCTTAGCTCTTTTTGTGGCGTGATATTGGTGCACAAACTCATTTCTGCAATATTTTCAGAGAGAGAGAATTCATATATGATTTGTTTAAAACTGCCACCAGTATGACAATGGTGTATAATTATTTTCATATCGGATGAGTTGCGGCTGATTCACCCCAAGGTTGGATAGATAAATGTTTGGATTTCGGTGATTATCTTTTGATAGGGATTACTAAATATCAAAAACTTATTACACGAAACCCTATTTTTTTAAAATGAGTAGAAGGAGTAGTAATTATTGGTGGAAAAAAGCAATAAATTTGGACTTTTCGGGACCAATACTACAAACATCTAGGGTTTTATAAAGTTATAATTAGTATAACTTACAGCTTTATATAAAACATGTAAAAATAACTAACAAGATAGTAGGGTCTTTGTGATTTTTGTAAGTAACATTAATTGTGAGCTAGCAAGACCCTCTTGTATCTAATTCAATATTATAGGAAAATTCATTCACTTTCATATGTTAATGTTATGACGAGCTATGATGTTAAGTGGTGCTATCTAATTAATTCACTTGTTCAATATAAATATACATAATACAATGCAACATTTCATATGCAGTTGTCACCATATAACCCCCAATACTTTGCTTACTAAATTTACTTTGTGTAAAAAACATTAATCCAATTGTTCATGTTACGAAAAGCATATTTTAACTAAAACCAAGGAATTGAGGCTCACCTTTTTTACATTATTTTAAATCGGTTGTAGGGTACACACGATCGTAATTTAACAAGACTCTTATATCTAATATAATAATATAAAGGAATTCATGCATTTTCATATGCTAATATTATGATGAGCTATGATGTCAAGGGACGCTATTTAGTTAATTCACTTGTTCAATATCGATATACATAATATAGTGCGACGTTTTATATGTAGTTCCCACCATATAACCACCAATACTTTGCTGATTAAATTTACTTTGTGTAAAAAACATTAAGCCCTTTGTTATGTTTCGAAGGCCATATTCTAATCCAGAAAGCAAGGAATTGAAGCTCACCTTTTCCATGTCAATAAGCCTCGTCCCGATTTCTAGCCGCCACCAGTAGAAGTAAGAAGAGCAATAGCCATTACAAGAGCTAAAAAATAAAGGAAAATCCTATAGCACATTTTTGTTGAACTGTAGGAAATTAATATTAATATAAGAGTATCTATAGAAGAAGGACGATAAAATTAGCATTTTGCTGTATCTACTTATAGTAGGACTCAGATCGCCAAATCCATGTTTAGATTCTATCTAAGATTTTTCTAGAGAAGCCCATTTTTCTTTCTTTGTTAAAAGAGCAAAGTCAGAAATTTTTAAGAGAATATTGTAGGTGTGCCAATAGCACCACTTAAGAAATCTTTTTAACGGGTAATGATATTTGACCCCCTCAATTTACCTCATCAGTCTACACTTTTTAATTTACCCAATTTATTTTTAAAATTATTCTCATTAAAAAATAAAAAATAATAATTTTTTTATTTTTATTTATTTTCTCTTTATATCCTCTCCTAGTTTGTCAATCATCACCATTACCACGACCACCTGTCGCCATCACCACCAAGTCAATAATCACCATCACTCCTACCACCTATTTTTATTACCATCAATCTATCACCATATGCAACACATGATAGGTTTTGTTAAAATTTGAGAATGAGTGTTATGTTTCATCGTTGTTGATTTTTTTTTTTTTTTGCCTCTATGAAATAATCTAATGGTGCGTTTACTTCCCAGATTGGGGAATCAGAATGATTGAGCACGTTTACTTCACAAAAAATAGAGCCAAAATTGGAATCAAAATGGTGGGACCCACTATTATTTGGGAATAAGGAACAGGAGATTGATTCCCATGAGGGGAGGTGGGAATCAATCTCCCATTCTCTAAAGTTTCATTTTTGTCCTCACTAAAATCCAAATATTCCTAAAATCTCCCTCCTTTAAATAAAAAATATAAATATAAAAAATTAGCAACAAAAGCCAAAATCCCTAGAGCACAATTACTCTTCGAACCTGGGATGCCATAACCACTGCCTGAAATTGTTGGTTATGAAATTGTAGGCCATCGTCGTCACGGCTACTCTATCGACGATGGCGCAGTGAGCGATTCCTTGTGTTATCAGTTTTGGGTTGTTTCACTTCCGTTTCTTGACCGTCGCGCTGAAGCAGTACACGTCTCCCACTTGTCCTTTTTAGGCGTTTGTCGCTGATCCCTTTTGCAGTCGACCCTAAGCTTCTCCTCATCACTATCACCGCTGCAGGTAACGATTACTTGATTTCGGTACTCATCAATCACTGAATTTTGCATTGTTTATGGTTTTTTTTTTTAGTTGAAAAATTCACAGTAATGCTATAATAATATTTGGTTCTAACAGCAAAAAAGAAACATATGAATTAATGTTTTAAAAGTCAACTCTAGCTTTTGATGTTGATTTTGTTGCATTAGAGCTAGATTTTTTGTTGTGTCAAAAATTAGATTGTTAAAAAGCCTTTAGATACTGAATAATTGCATCTGAAATTTTTCTTTTATGGTAAATTTTTGGCTTGTTTGAGATTGATGAGCTTAGCCAAACAAAGCAAATTGCATATGTAAGTTATGCTGCTGTTTTGAGAATATTAAGTAATGGCTTTAATTTCATAATTTAAAAATGGTTCGTCTATTTATTTTATAAATCATAGATTAAAAAAAAAGGTTAAAGCAAAACGATTACTTGATTTCAGTTTTGGTAGTCAATCATCAAAATCTGTAGTATTCATCGTTTTCAGTTTTTGAGTTAATTATATTATTGTTTCTTTAATTATTGGATTATTTGTTTGATTTATTATGAGATAATTTTTTTAACACAAAAATATAACATGAATTGAATATCAATATTACCAAAATTGACAACTACCAAAACAAAAATTTGTCATGCTTGATGACTATTTTGATGATTAATTTTTTTGGTAATGAATGGTGGTCATCCAAAGGATTGTGCTAAATAATTTGATCACATGTGAAAGGAGAAGATGCATGATATCTAATTCTCCATCGAATAATTTTGTTTCGATTTTTTTAATGCTTTTATAGTTATTTTATCAATGGTGACAACAGTAGGTGATTTAGCAAAACAAGTGCTAAAGTAATAATATAATGCTGGAGATGCTTGATTTCACATCTAAAATTTAAGCTTACATACAGTGGATAGAGTTAATTAATGTGATTGCATTTGTTTATGATGTAAACATATAGGAATGACTTGGTTGTTAGCCAGAAAGAATGGAGTCGTTATATATATACAAAATTTACTAATGATGTCTCAAATGATTGTGGCCGTGTGTCTCTCTATGTGTGCCTGGTTCGATTACGTTATGAACAAAAATTGATATCTAGGTCATCCTATAGAGTTTTCTAACAAATGAATGTTTTGTATGAATTGATTTGTGAAAGTGATGTGAATTGTTTGTCACAATTAAGAATGGATAGACAAACTTTTTTAAAATTATGTAAGCTACTTCGTGAGAAAGGGGGTTTGGTAGGTAGTAAGAGAATGTCACCTGAGGAAATGCTTGCAATGTTTTTGAATATTTTAACACACCATACAAAGAATCAAGTAATTGGGTTCAATTTTAAAATATTTGGACAAACAGTCAGTAAATGTTTTCATGAGTGTATAAAGGCAATGATTAGATGCCAAAAAGAATTTTAGAAAAAACTTGAGCCGGTGTTGGAGAATTCAATGGACTCACAATGGCAATGGTTTAAGGTACGTATAGTATTATAATACATATTGCTTTTAATTATACACTTGTGTATAATAACTTTAAAACTTTTTCTTCCTAATAAATTTTAAATTTTTTCTTCTTAATAATGTAGAATTGCTTGAGAGCATTAAACAGTACATAAATAAAGGTTCACGTTCCGAAGGTTGATAAACCAAGATATAGAACTAGGAAAAATGAAATTGCAACAAATGTCTTGGGAGTTTGTTTACAAGATATGCAATTTATTTATGTGTTATCGGGATGGGAAGGTTCAAGTCATGATGTTGTGTCTAGAAGAAATGGTCTAAAAGTTCCACATGGTAATACATCTAATCATCATTTTGTTTAGCTTTTTAGATTAATTAATTTATGACAACTTTTTTCAATTGTATTTTATTTTTTGTCAATAGGTTATTATTACTCGGTTGATGGTGGATATACCAATGGGATGGATTTTCTTTCACCATTTAGAGGGCAACAACACCATTTGAGTGACTTTAGGGATAGACACCAACTTACTACCCCAGAAGAATTGTTTAATATGTAGCACTCAAGTGTTCAAAATGTCATTGAGCGATGTTTTGGATTGTTGAAAAAGAGATAGGCTATACTAAGAAGTCTTGCCTTTTATGATATAAAAACACAAAGGCGTATAATATCTGTTTGTTTTATGCTACATAACTTCATTAAAAAAGAAATGCCTTTCGATGATATGGAAATGGAAATGGATAATGAGCCACCTATAGGTATTGACATTGACTCGAAGATTATTAATACCATTGAGCCCTCTAATGAGTCGACTTTATGGAGACAAAATATGGCCCAAGAGATGTGGAACATATGGCACACCAGTAGACAAGCATGAAGAGATTATGTAGGACCTTATGGAATTCTAATTGTTTGACATTTTGTTTTATTGTTACTTTACATTTGTTGTTTTTTTGTTTGTTGACATTGGATGTTATGTTGTTTGAGTTTGAAAATTGTATTGTTTTTTGGGTTTGGATATTATATTATTTTATTGACAGTGGATACTATATTATGCTTTGATATTGGATATTGTATTACTTTTTTAAATTGAATATTGTATTGTTCTTTTATATTAGTAATTGTATTGTTGTTTGATAGTTCATATTGTATTTGAATATATAGAATGAGTTTCAATCTGACTCTAACTCCTAGAGGTCGGGGTATGAACAAACATTTTTGGACAATTGACGAGGATAATGCATTGGTTGACTCATTGTTGGAATTGAGTTAAAATTCTATGTGGGAGTCGAATTGTGGTTTTAGGAATGAGTACTTGCAAGAATTAGAAAACAAACTAGAAGCAAAATTACTGGGATGTGGTTTGAAAGCTTCTCCTCATATCAAATCTAAAGTGAAATGGTTGTAGCAAAAATATTGTGTTATGAGTGATATATTATCTCTTAGTGGATGATAACATGTGAAATGGATGTTTTTTATGAGTATGTTAAAGTAAAGTTTTAAATTTTATAGTGTAATTTATACTACTTGATTTTATGTTACTTATACATTTTTTTAAAAAAAAAAACATAAAAGAAAAGATGAACCATTTCCACATTATTACGCCTTAGGTGAGATTTATGGCTAGGATCGGGCTACTGGGACTAATGCCGAGAATGCAGATAATGATGAGGAAGAAATTTGATTATATGACAACATTAGTGTGAATTTGGGAGCCGAGTCAAATAATGTCGATTTTAGAGGTGAGTCAAATAATAAGCCTATTATAGAGGATTTTAATGATGGTATGTCATACACTCCTTAAACAAATGCTACTTCTTATCAATAAGTTGATTCCGCTCAAAGTAGTTCAACAAATAGGTCTAGGAAAAGAAAGAGTAAAGATAAATTATTTGATCACATATGCTTAAGGATTGGGACAATGGCTGAATTGGTGGCAGCAATGGTCCTTAAAATAGATAGTTTGATTACTACACTTTCTAGTGATAAGGAAATCATTGATATACAAGGTAAGTTATATGGAGAAATGAGCAAATTGAAGGCTTAGCTGATGAGGAAATATATGACGCCGCTAGTATATTGGCCTTGAAGCATGATTTTCTCCGTGTATTCTTTACCTTACCCGATTACCTGAAGAAAAGATATGTGATGCAAATGCTTCGTTGTGGGATATAGTTCAATGTTGGTTATGATGTTGAAACTATGCATTTATGTTGCTTTTGGGATTTTGAACTTAGATATGTAGTATGTGTCTTATCTAACTATGTGACTTATTTAACTATGTTACTTCTATGTGCATTATGTATGGATTTTTATGTTGGTAGAAGTTTATGTGACTTGTTTAATCTTATGTTGGTGGAACATATGTTGTGCTAAGAATTATTTTGGGTTTAAATATGCATTTTATGTTTGCCTATTATTATTTTAATTTCAAATTATTAGCTTATTATTAATGCAGAATTAGATGGATGGCAACTTACTGGAACAAGTTTGCCATTTGTTGATTTTGGTCCATACAAATTTTATAATAATAATAATAATAATAATAATAATAATAATTAATCAATTATATTAACAATATAATTGATTTTATTATATTTATTGTTAATAATAAAAAATAATCAATTATAAAAAAATAAATAATAATAATATATTTTAATTTCAAATTATAATTTTTATTATTATTGTTATTAGTTTAAAATTATTTTTGTTATCAATAATTGAATTATTATTATTAGTTGTAGTAGTAGCAGTAGTAGTAGTATTAGTAGAATAATAATAATATATTATGATTATAAATTATTTTTTATAATTGATTAATTATTTAATAATAATAATTTTTTTTTAATTTTTATTATTATTATTATTATTATTATTATTATTATTATTATTATCCTTAATCTATTTTATCATTATCATTAACAAGGGGTATTTTAGTAATTTGAAACAATTCATTCCGATTCTAATTCCAACAGCTTGAGTAAACAGCTTATTTTAATTCTCATTTCCCATTTCTATTCCAACTCATTTTAATTCCAACCCATTCCAATACCTGTTTAGTAAACGCAACATAAGAATCTAGTAATTTTAAAGTGAGAGTTCATATATCACTACGATTTTTCAATTGTCTTAAAATCCAATTTTGGGAGCTCGAGTGCTCCAGTTAATAAATAAGAATTTTCCTTGTTTGTAGAGATCACATTGATTTTAAATTCCCTTAAAAAATTTAAAAATTGATGTTGAAGTAAATGTTAATGGAAGTTTTTGATTGCTCTTCAAACATTGATTAAAGATGGCCCACAAGTCATGCCATATGCTCTGCCCACTATGTGTTTAATGTCGTATCATGCCATTCCTAATTCTTTTTTATTTAGGCCCAGTTTGGCTCACGTGTCGTGCCCATTCGTGTCATGCCTACATGTCCCATGTCGTCATGCCTTAGAAAAAAGAGCGACAAGCATTTTACCTTTTTCTTTAAATTTTTTCAAGAGGGCATGCAAAACTGTTGGCATATTTTTCAAGCCTATGTTCCAGATTCAATAATAATAAACTAGTAATAGTAAGAGAATGTAACACTAAGTTCGACCCTACAACATTAGAATTCTTTTTCTATATTCAACTATAACAATAAATTTTTCTTAAGGGCTATCTTAATTGTTAACTTGGACTTACATAGAGTCATAGATCATTATCCGTAATAATATTTAATACATATATTTTATAAAATCATGTTATTTATAATTTTATTTATTAAAATCATGATAGCATCTATTCATTTAATAAATTATAAACAAAAAATAATTAGAGTATTTTGTTTTGAAATAAAGAATTATATGAATTTAGAAAACTTATACTAATAAAATATATTAAAAGATTCAATTTCATATTATTTATAAAATTATAAAATTTAAGTTTACTTTCACTAAAAAGTGAATCGTGCTTATTGTAGCTTTTTCATGTGTCATACTTTATTTCATCTCTAATTGTACCATAGTTTTAAGGCTCATGTGCCTAAAACTCTCAATCCAATCCAGCTCTCATGTGTGATGTGTTGTGTCCTACCAAAACGTACTCATACCATACTGTATTGTACAAACACATGTACAAACACATGTTGTGCCCATACCATGACACATGCCGGCCGGCCCCTTGGCGATCTCTATGCGTGATCTCTATGCGTGATGAAGGCACCTGTGGCAATAGATTAAGGCAATACTCTTTTTCACGTGTCTTTGTAAGCCTGTTTTTATTTCTTTGTGGAACCTCCAACGCCCCTATTGCTAGCTAAGACTCTTCCTTGTTTGAAAAGATCAAGTTGATTTTAAAGTCCTTTCGAAAAGATTGGTATAAAATATATGTTAACTAAAGCTGTGAATTACTCGCTAAAAGTACGATGAAGGGACTTGCGTCAATAAATGTGATTCATATACTTCATACAACTGCAAATTAATAGTGCTAATGGAAAAACGGGGCTGATTGAAATAAGTTGAGAAAACTCTTTTTCACTTGGCTTCCAAGCCCATTTTTCTCTCATTATGGGTAACTCTCGTGCTCTTATTACCGACTGAGAATTTTCTTTGTTTGCAAGGGTCAAGTTGACCTTAATGTTTTTTTAAAAAAATTAGTTTTTAAATAAGGGTGATAATATTTCTACACCATAAGTTTTGTAAACCTATCCTATTTTAAAAAAATTATTACAAGAAGTTCACATTATTTTTAAAATATTCAAATAAAGAAGAAATTTGGAGAATTAATCAATTAAATCCATCCCCATTTATTTTTTTTTTGTGACTTTTCTTTAATTATATTTAACCACTAAGTTGCTCTAACATAAATCTAATATGATTATTTTTCCTCATGAGGTAAAATACCAAAATATCCAAAATTTACTTTTAGCTTCAATAATTTTTTGTTACAAAATTTATTGTCTCTAAATGATGTATAAGCACTACTTTATTGGTATGATTATTAATATTCAACTAAACTAACAAAATGTATTTATGACATGTGGAGTATTGAATATCTTTATTTTCTATTCAACCCATATTAGATTATAAAACATAAAACTAAATACATATTTTTTGGGGCATTTTCATCATTTTATATTATAAGAATAAAATAATTAAATTAAACTTGTCTTTAAACTGCCTTAAACGTTCAAAAATTGTTAAAAGACCTAAGTCAAAAACTTTTAAGAGGATATTGTAGTTTTGCCAATAGCACCGCTCAAGAAATTAACAAATGATTGTACAACTTTTTGTTTTTTTTTCTAACCTATCACTTGACCACCAAAGAATTCTGACAAATACTTTTCCCACCTAATGCTTTAATTCTTATCTTTTTACCCCTAAGTCGTTATATTTTTTTTAAAAAAAAAATGATGCTGACATTACAGGGGTATTTAAGGTATTTCTACTTTACAAATTTGAATGACAGTGATGATTTGATACAAAATGAAAAATTCATGTGATAAATTAACAATTTCTGTATACCTCCGGAGGTGATTGATAAATTTTCATAATATGTACAAATATGTACTATTATTGAATTAGATATTGTAATTAATATTTTTTTATTAATAACTTAAGCACTCATTGAAGCTTTAACCCAAGATCTGAACGTTACAAAGGCTTGCCAGTAAAGCTCTACCTTGGCTTTGAGTAATGTAATTGATGTATATTTATCAAATTGAATATAAATAGAAGTATTTTTTTAACGAAATATAAATACAATGCTAAAAGAACAAGCAATAAGATAAATTAATTTCCTAAAATAATATTTATTTTATTAAATTTAGTGGTGAAATAATATGTAAGAAAAATTCGGTGGTCAGTTAATAAATCTTTCTTAAAAATTAAAATATTTTATTTCTATAACATTAGAATTATTAGGTGGTATAGTGATATGCAAGTAAAAGGATATTCTGGACAATGTAAAATTTACCCACAGCTGCTTTTAGAAATAAAACTAAATTTGATTAGTAGAAGAATAATTGTTAGGTTTTTCAAAACTCAAAAAATCTTATTATTAGAAGAATATCACGGCAAACAATAACATATTAAAAAAATTAAAAATCCGACCTTCTCACATACATGCAACATAACATAAACATGACTACCACCAACAATCACCGCAATAACAGCATGGCGCAAAAAAATAAAAAATAAAAATAAAAACGCCATTACTATAATAGATCATTCGTAAACATATAATTAAAATTTCATAACACCGTAAAAAAAAAAACGGATTAGGTGTTAATAAACAAAATAATAATAATAATAATAATAAGATATTTTTCTCTTTCCAATTTTTTGATTGTTTAACATTTTTTATTTTTTATATTCCCAATGATATTGCTTGTTTTCATAGTTTTCGTTTTCAGTCCCCTTGATTTCTTTCTGTTAGCTGGAAGAAATGCTTAAATCGTTTGCGGTTTGTTCATAATTTTCGAGAAGAAAATTCTGTTGTTTCGATTAACGAATATTGGATTGATTTATATTAATTATACACTTGGTGAGATTATCGGCGCGCGGATATTTAGAAATATTTGCATGAGAATTCCTGAGAATTATGTAAGTATCGTTTTGCTTAATTGAGCTTCAAGCCTTCTTTGTACGTATTTGGATCCATAATAATAATATTTCCTAAATAAGTATAGTTTATATAAATGTTTTTGGAATATATTATTTACTTCCTCATTTTATTTAAATAAAATCACAAAATTTTACTTTCTAATCAGATGTAAATATTTAAAAATCAAAGATAAATTATAAAAAAAAGGGAAATTAAAAAAAAAGTCTGTAATTAATAAAAGGGAATAGCCAACCACACCTCCAAGGTTTATTTAAATGGTCACGCAGATCTCCTTAATTTTATAAATGACTATTATATTCTTTGATTATAATAACCCAAATAAATGTAAATATAGTGATAAGATAAAAATAATAAATAAATATTATATGATGCAAATAAAATAATGCAATAAGTATAATCAATAAATAACTTATATAATGAAAATTATTTTTAATATTAAGTTATTATTAGTCTATCCAGACAGATTTTATAAATATTAAAATCTATTAATTCAAAAATTTACTTCAAGATTTATACTAATAAAGACATAATTAAAAAAGATAATGTAAATAAAATAAAATCAACACTACTACAAAATTAATCATTTCTGATAGAATTATTTTGTCACAAATAATGTTACTGACAGAATTATGTTTTGTCACAAAAGCCACAGTAAGAATGTTGTGACAAAATATTTATTGATTTGTGACAGAAAATAACTGTCAAAAGCTTGTGTTAAAAATATTCCTTCACGCATGGCAACTTATGTGTACAGTATTTTAGTGATGTGACATCCTATTTGACTATCCATGTTGGCACATATGGTCCCACAATTGGCTGACATGTCAATTATAATTTTTTTTAATATAGCTGATGTGGAATTTGGCATGTTTGTACACTTGGAATAATGTGCAACCGTGCAGCATATGATCGATGGACTTCAAACATTATGATAACGTGACATTGATTTCTGTCACAAGTGGATGATAGATTTTTCTCACGGTAGGAAATCTATTCTGTCACATGTGGATGATAGATATTTTTCAATTTTAATTATCTTTTTATTTCACAATTGCTAAATAATAAAATTATGAAATAAATCCACTACAATTTTTTAAAAAAATACAAATTGAATTAGTAAATCACATAATAATTTTTTATAAATTATAATCCAACATATATATATATCCAGTATTCCAAAATATAGAGAAGAAGAGAAATTCAACCCAGGTATCAAACCTATACATTGATCAATTAACTAACAAAATAACTACTAGATATATACAACAAAAAAATATTGAAATTAACTTCAAAAAGAAACATCAATGTATGTTAATCTTAATCCAAGCCTAATCACCAGTAGCATATATAGCCAGTGAATAGCAAGAAGTTCAATCTGCATATATAGAAATAAAAGAAAATGCATCAATGTATGTTAATCTTAATCCAAGCCTAATCACCAGTAGCATATATAGCCAGTGAATAGCAACAAGTTCAATCTGCATATATAGAAATAAAAGAAAATGCATCAATATAATGAAATTTTAAAATGTTGCTTGGCTACAAATATATAAATGAACATCAATCTTAAAATGAACCAAATTTTATTTACAATATACTTACAAATTGTCCAAAAAAGAAAAAAAGCATGCAGAACATTAACCAAAAATAAAATGTACACAAGCATTAGCCAACAAAAATATGTAAACAGAAACCTAAAAAGCCTAAACACTTGGAATGATTACAAATATTCAAAAACATCAGCTAACAACAAAGTCAAGTCATTATATTTCCTATAAACTGTAATATTCTAATAAACACAAATTCGAACTCAACGAAAATGAAAACAATGGAATAATTACTTATGAAAAGGTGAATATTTGATACCTAATACTCTATTTTGTTTACATATGACAAACAAGCCAAATTTCAACCCAAAATCACATCACATACCTGAAATAATCACAACTTCTCTAAGACAAAGGAAGCCCACTCCTTACGGATTTCATCAATCTCTTCTTCATTATAAGTTTTCTTTCCAAAGAACTATAAACAAATTCAAATGAATTAGCTATTATATACATATAGTACTACATCATAAAAAATGCACACTTACATCTTTTTTTAGCACATTGTTATCAGCAATGATATCTTGCATATAGGACATGACATAAAACCCGCATTCGACACTACCAGGTTGCTTTGGTGCCTAAAAATTAACCAATTAACTGTTATGTTAAGAATATTTATAATTTGAACACAAATGTGAATGATAATTAATAATTAATAATTCATTACTTTTACCTTCACTGGAGCCCAATTAACTTTAACTTTTTGGCCTGAAGTTGATTCTTTAGTGTTAAGTTTTGCCATGGCACTACAGAATGCATGATTATCCAGAGTAGAAAATGTCAAAGCATGCCTTTAATGTCATAAAAATATGTAGAAACATGTAAAATGTCACTTACTTTTTCAAAAGAAGCCTTAGATCCATATGCATTGATTGTTGCATTGGATCCAAATAGTATACTGTATTAGAATCCATGTCAATAACAATAAGGACCCAATGAAATCTACAACAAATGAAATTGTAATTTTAGTAAAGGATTTTTTTAAAAAAGTAATGTGATTAAATAAAATCACAAGGCTCATGTACTTACTTAGGATTATAAGGCATGAGGCATAACTGTCCAGATTGGATTCCTTCCAATTGGGATACAATGAATTTTGTTCTATCAATTCGAGATTTGTTGGTATTTGCTCGACCTGCAAGGGAGACAGCAGCCGGATTTATGAATTTATACTTCATCGTCATCCCAATTCTCTTTAGTTCCTCATACAACTTCCTGCGCATATGAAAATTTGATAGGTTATACAATGATTCAAACGTAACTAATAATCAAGACATATGCTTGCAAGGGATCTCAATCCTCTTTACATTGTCCATATCATGAGGCAATTCACTGTCAACTCCTCTAAGTATGCCAATACACTACAATCCTCTATCGTTATGTATGTACTGATATCACATTGTCCATAAATCAAATCCTCAAAATATACTTTCTTTCCTTGAAACCTAAGAAGCTTTTGTGCCATGGTAAGAAAGTGTTCAATTTCTTCACATCTTTTCATTTTCAAAATTCTGGAATGCTCTTCTGCCTGAGAAAGAAGATGTTCAATATCTTCACTAATCTTCATCTTCATAATTATTTCATCACCCTAAGTCAGAAAATGTAAATTTATATCAATTTTCAATCATAAATTAAAGAAAAATGGCTAGCTCAACATAATTATTGAACGTAATCTACTTACATTGCATAAGATTTTATGATTTGGGGAGGTTTCTTCGATGGCAACAGGTGGCATCGTTTTATGATCATCACTTTCTTCTTCTGCTCTGAAACAAGTGGCATGGATAGCTCTTTTTTTGTTTTCATCTTTTTCAATGACATTGGAAGCTCTTTTTTTAGGCTGTTTTTCATTCAAATCATCCTCCTATCTCATAAAATTAAAAAATGATCAGCATAAAACAAATTATCTATGTACTAAATGATGAAGAAATTCAAACTTAGTTCAACATACATCTATAAGTACTTAGAACATGAAGCATAAAATAGAATAAGTGAAGGAATAACATATCATATACTTACATCATCATTATCTGAGGAGACAGCATCCATATCCAATTGCTGGCCAACCTCCTTATTGTTAATCTTCATATTCGAACTCACACCCTCAGAATCCTTGCCACTCACATTCAAAAATGCATAAATATGTTTCAGTTGACTATTAATTTCACATAATGTCTCTTGAAAAAAGTTTCCTTTTGTATCCATTGAACTATTAGTTTTCACAGTATCAAAGTACATTGAAGCAGTAATAAACTTCCCTAAGCCTTGCATATGACCAGTAACAGGAGGTTTGCCCAATGCTTTAGCAAGAATATCATCCCTTCCTTCAACTTTCATTACTCCTTTCTTTACTTCAGTAGCCAAATTATCCTAAAAACAAAACCAAATATTAATGAATTCAATATAATTTCCAAATTTTCCCTAAAAAAGATAATATAAATTCATGAACAACATCAATAATTCTTACAATCTTATTAACAATGGGTAATGCTTCAGGTTTATACTCTCCAGACTTGTTTTTGCGTCCCTCCTTCCATAAAATGCTTCTATCAATTTGTAATTCAGACAGACCTGTTTCTTTCATCTATTTACAAAAGTATCAAGGATTAATTATATGAAACAAAAAGAAGGTTAATAGTTAATTTATTTATTAATTACAGCTTTACAATTGAGATAATTAATTTTGAAATAAGCTATCACTTACAATTTGCTTAACTACCCTTTTGTAACCACCAGATCCCAAGCTGTGATTATACTTGTTCTGCTTTCGAGCATCTTGTGCTTTTCTCCGTTGCTCCTGTACAGTGAAACCTTTGTAAAGCATAGAAATTACATAAAGCCTATAACAAAGATACAATGACAAGAGTGTCATAACTTGTATCAATACCTTAAAATTATTTGAAAGTTTCTGGTCCACAAACTCTTTCCAATGATGATCTTTGATAAACTGATAGTTCAATGGTGGTTTCTGCAATTCTCTACGATTATGTTTGTTTGGGAAAATATAATTGACATACAAGTTATGACGAAACTGTCTATGTGCTACTCCCATTTGCATGATAACTTGTTTTTTGGAGCATACATCCACTTTGAATAATTTCTACAATTAAACATGCCAACAAGATGAATAACTAAATATAGAAAGTGAAATTCTTTATATTTTTAAATGATAGAAATAAAACAGTAAATAATCAAATCATAATCTTTACTCATTTTTAGAAAATAACATATCAACCAAAATACATATCACAATCTGACAAATCATGCCCTCATATAGAACTAACAAAACTAGTTCACACATATCAAGTAAACTACTATCCTTTTATTGACCTAAAGAGTCAACTACAAAACTGATTCTCAAGTCTTTTAAGTACTTAAAACATTACCTGAATGTATTTCCATAACTCTTGTTTATAAATTTGAGGCACTTTACGCCAATCATTGTAAACAATGGGTATCACTTGACGTGCTAACATGCCTATAGTCTGGTCCATGTCAGTGGCCTCAACTCCACAAGGAATTCCTCTCTCATTATATTCAACTACGATCTGACCACTATTTAATTGTCTTTTAAATACAGCAGCTTTTCTAGTGATCCCTCTTGAAGGTCGACCATCAAGATCCAATGGGTCACTATCATTATTTTCACCACCATAGGCATTATTTTCTGATTCACACATTCTGTTAGAAAAGAAACATGAAAAAACATTAGTATTGCTCAAACTTAACAGTAAATTTAACTACAAAAAAAAAACAAACATATAAGCATTAATCACAAATATTGAATGCATTAACAACCATTAAAAATATTTAATAAAAATAAAACTAACAAAACCAGTTACTACTAAAGTAAAAATAAGAAAAAAACACTTACTAAAATGTGAATTTAATATGCCATATTCTGGTGATTGTCAATTATCAACCTTAACACTTGGCCAGCCTGGGTGATGATAGATTTCAACATCATCTTCCTTATCAAACGAATTAACTATTGGTGCTTCATTTAAAAAAGGAGGATGCTCAATGATGTTGTCTCCCTTAACTTTATTTTCCATAGATTCATTGACCATTTGGGCCATAGCACACACAACTGGAAGTCGTTCATCATGTTGATCAGGTATATAAAATATTTGTTTTGCTTGAGAAGCTAAGATAAACAAATCATTTTTATGACCTATTCTACTAAGTTCAATCGAGGTGAAACGAAGATCATCAACATGAACACCGTTGCCAATGTCAACCCAATCGACCATAAACACCAACACCTTGAACATAGTATAATCAATATCCCATATCTCATTGATAACCCCATAATATGTCATGTCACTAACTACAGGATTTTTGTCTCTAACCTTTGTAATTTGCATCATATTTGCCACAACGGTTACACCACTATTTTGAGTCACTCGATTCATATCTCGATCTCGTGCTAGAAAATAAAACCCATTTATGAGGTACCCTGGACATTTAATCACATTAGGGCGAGGTCCTCGTGATAACCACCACAATGAATTTGAAATCAGGTCACCATTTAATTGTGCATTTGAAACCTATATATATTAGATTTGTTAGTATTGTATTACTAAAAGGGTAAAGATTTTCCTTAAAAGAACATGGACAGTTACAAACCTTCTCATTTAACCAATAAGTAAAGGTACGATGGTGCTGGTCTTGCAACCATTTTGTATTTTTTGATTTACGAGGATATTGTTTTCTTAACCACCTCATATGTTCACTGAAAAAATGTAAAATAGACATTAATCTCTATGAATTACAAGTTTTAAATGACAAAACATATCAAAAAATTAATAAATTCTTACTCAATATAAGGTTGAACCTCTGCTGTGTTTTGTAACACATAACGATGTGCTTGCTCCAATAGTTCATGACGAACTTCCACCATTACTCCACTTGTTAAAGGCTTTTCAATTAACATCATATCCTTTTGTCCAGGTGGATTTCCAATTGCATTTAAAACTGACAGAAAATCAACACAAAATTCCATTGCTTCTTCAACCATGTAACACTCAGCTATGCATCCTTCAGGACGATTGCGATTACGGACGTAACTTTTCAAAGGTTTCATTTCCCTTTCAAATGGGTACATCCACCTAAGATACACTGGACCACAAAGCCTAACTTCTTCTACTAGATGAACGGTCAAATGAACCATGATGTCGAAAAAGCAAGGCATAAAAGTCCTTTCCAACATGCACACAGTTTCAACAATTTCATGTTGTAATTGATCAAGCTTACTTGGGTCAACGACATTAGTGCACAAAGCATTGAAGAAAAAACAAAGTCTTATGATGACACATCTAACGTGTTCTGGTAAAATTGACCTTATTGCTAATGGTAAGATTTGTTGCATTAGAACATGACAGTCATGAGACTTTAAACCATGAAGCTTCAAATCTGACATAGACACAAGATTCTTAAAGTTTGAACAGTACCCTTCAGGAACCTTGATATCTATTAAGGTTTGGCAAAACTTCATTTTCTCCTCTCTATTTAATGTGAAACAAGCTGGTGGTAGAACTGTACTATTTCCCTCATTTTTTGGAGTCAACTCAGGCCTTATCTTTAACTCTATAAGATCTAATCTCGCTTTAAGACCATCTTTAGTTTTGCCCGGAATATTTAATAGAGTGCCATAAATGCTCTCACATATATTTTTTTCAATATGCATCACATCTAATTGATGTCGAACAAGTAAATGTTTCCAATATACAAGCTCAAAAAAAATAGATTTCTTTTTATAACACACCTTTACAGCACCTTTTACACTATTTACCCCTTTTTTTCGTTTCATTTTTTTCTTATTCTTCCCATATGTGTAGTCAATGCCATCAACTATCTTTAAAATTTACTCACCAGTCAATGGTTCAGGAGGGAACTCAGCCTCTACCTTATTGTTAAAAGCTGTTGTTTTGTCTCTAAAAGAATGACCACGAGGAAGAAATCGTCGGTGGCCCATATATACCATTTTATTACTATGAGACAGCCACTGTGCATCAGTTCTTTCCTTGCAAATTAGACAAGCATAATATCCCTTTGTAACACAACCAGATAAATTACCATATGCAGGGAAATCACTAATAGTCCACATTAACATAGCACGTAAAGTGAAAGATTCTTGCTTACTGGCATCATAGACTTCAATGCCCATATCCCATAAAATTTTTAAATCATCAATCAACGGTGCTAAGTACACATCAATATCATTCCCAGGCTGTCGTGGCCCGGAGATCAACAAAGACAACATCAAGAACTTTCTTTTCATGCACAACCAAGGTGGAAGGTTATAATTAACAAGCATAACTGGCCAACAGCTGTACTGGCTACTAAGGGTACCAAAAGGGTTGATCCCATCAGAACAAAGAGCAAATCTAACATTTCTAATCTCAGATGCAAAATCAGGCCACAATTTGTCGACTAACTTCCATGAAGGAGAGTCAGCAGGATGACGAAGCATACCATCATTTTCTCTACCATGTGCATGCCAAGTCAAATCCTTTGCGGTTTTAGGAGATTGAAACAAACGTCTTAACCTAGGAATGATAGGAAAATACCACAAGACCTTTGCAGGAACCTTTAGTTTTTTTTTATCCATGTGTTTACTTTGATTCTTCCATCTTGATTGCCCACAAGAAGGGCATTCAACAAGATTCTCATAGCTCTTTCGGTAGAGAATACAATCATTAGGACATGCATGTATTTTCTCATATTGCACACCCAACATGCTCATTGTCTTTTTAGCCTCATAAATAGATAAAGGTAATAGATTCTCTTCTGGAAAAATGTCTTGAAGGCAAATGAGCAATTCTAAAAAACTTTTATCTGACCACCCATACCTCCCTTTTACATTATACAATTTCAATAAACCAGATAATTTTGTATATTTAGTGCAACCAGGATATAAAGGCTTCTCAGCATCTTCTAATAAATCCCTAAATGACTCAACATCATTTTCACAATATCTAAATGCATCATGCACCATTTCAACAGTGGCAGCAAAGTCATTGTTGGTATTTTGGTCATTATAGCGGTCTTCACTTGCGAATGTTGTCTTCTCACCGTGCCAAGACCAATCTGTGTAACTTCCATCAATACCATTCATAAATAGATGATCTACTACCTCTCGAGGTGTTCGATATATCATATTGACACATTTTTCACATGGACATCTTATAAAGTTAGGGTTATCAGAATATTTAATGGCATACTTAATGAAGCTGGCAACCCCTTTTTCATAAGCAATGGACTTCCTATTAGATGACATCCATGATTTATCCATTGTATGAAGTATAAAATATCTCCCTGAAAAGACATGATATATTTGAGTATTTTAATTAATTTAATGAATATTAATTATATAGCAGGAGTAGAGGGATGAAAAAATTTAAGTAATAGTAATAATAGTGGATGCCATTTAGTTACAATAGTAAAATTTCTTATATTAAAACAAGAAATCTAAGGGTTGACTCACATAGGTGGGAAGAGAACACTTGCGTTGCTATTACGTTAAATAAAATAAAAGATAATAGTATTATTAGGTAGTAACAATAATAATGATAATAATTAAAACATTATAACCTCCTTATTGTTTCTATATTAGTCACTAATCATTATTTTTCCAAATAAATCGTGAAAACAACAATTTTGGATAGTCAAATATAAGAAATAATTGCTTAAGAACATAGTTTATATAATAAGTGCTTGTAACTTTTACCAATAAAACATATTCTTTTAAGAATTAGCTTTGTCACTTTAATATGTTGATAGTTTAGACCAATTTTTACTATATTCTCTTTTGATTTTGACCATATTTTTAATATGAAAATTTTTTTATAACACTGTTTTCCTTCTCTTTTACTACTTCTACTATTAATTTCAATACAGAAACCTTTTGCTCTATACTTGTGTACATTTTATTTTTTGAGTTTTTTAAGGGATGAAGAAGGTGGCTATAATTTGTTGTGCAAAGTGTTAAGAATAAGGATGTTAATTAGTTCTACGTCTTTAATAGCTACTTAATGTTCGAATAAATCCAAAACATATGAATGGTCCACTACAAAGTAAGAATTATCACTTGAAACCATTTGCAAAAACTTTACTTTGTACTAGAAGCACAGAGATAAATTTTTCTATCATTGTTGTATAATAAAATGGGTCATCTAGCACATGCTATATTCCAAACACAAAGGCAAAACTATAAGTAACATATAAACAAACAATATTATTAAAATCCAACATCAAATAATCCAAGTAAAAAGAAATAACTCAATGCAAGGGAAAAAAGTTTAAATCAAATCAACTTAATTCACTCAAAATAATTTATAATGAAGAAATTACCTTATTGAAAACTAGAAGCACTGTAAAAAAAATCCACAACTCTATGAACTAACAGTACTGAAGACAAGCCTGAAACCAAGAACAAAAACACATATTATGAAACAAAACAAATATTTAACTCCAAGGAGCTTCAATTTAATTGTCATGGCAAGGGAATTTTAGAAAATACAAAAAAGCTATATGTGCCAAAATTAGAAAAAGATAAAATTCCTTAAAATGTAGCAAACAAACTTTAGAAAACAATTCCTCTCTTTTTACTTATTCTACTACACCATCAGCTGTAATGAATCATCATTCTTTTTAATTTATGCATCTTTTGAATTCTTTTTTTCTTCTAATTGCAATACAAATGAATTAGAATATCAAATAATATTTCTTTTCTTTGTTTTTCTATGTGTACTTTCTTCTGGTTAAAAAATAAAAAGGGACCATAATTTCATTAGCTAACAAAAAGTCAACGACAAAGATTGGAACCACATCAATTATGAAATAAGCAAAAAAAGAAAACCAACACTTGTATTTTGAAATAAAAAACCCAATTCAATATAAGTGGAGCTTCAGGGACCACTATCATTGTACAAAATTTCTGAAATTTTACTATAGTTTATAAACACAAAAGCACAAATATGCAGTTTTTTTCTATTAAAAACCTCAAAATGTCCAAATTTTCAAATACCAAAGAATTAAAAAGGGACTACCCTCTCATTTTTAATTCAATTGTTTCCCACAAATGTTTTCCTTAGCAACGAAGCCAAACAATTTTGCATAAAGAGACAAAAAGCTTGCAAACCCTAGGTCCCAAAGTCATCGGTACCACTAAATTTAGGCATAATCAGCATAAACATTAAAGAAATTTAAATAAAAAAACAGAGAGAGAGAGAAAGAATTGAAAGTTTCTTTTGCTTTTACCTAAAATTGGAGGATAAGCTTTAGAAGCTTCAGTGGGTCACGCCAATCATCCTTCAAACCATGAATTTTCTTTAACCAAAATAGAAGCTTTCGAAACTGGCCATAAATTCCACCTTTTAAGTGCAGGGAATTGATTTTGTTTCTACAAATACTAGAACTCCGAATTAGAGCATGAAGTATATTCTTTTTCCTTTTTTGAATGAGAGTGAAGGTTGTCGAGAACAGAGAATGGGAGGAGAAAAAATTTACTAAGTCAAAATAGTTAAAGTCTTTCCCTCTTACTTAGTAAAACGACATAGTTTATTCTGTATAAAACTATGCCGTTTTAATTTTAGGAGAATCTTTCAACAATATTTGTGACAAAAAAGCTAAAGAAGGAAATACACGCCTAAATTTTAGGCGCCATAAAAAGGCGCCAGTATATATCACAAAAAAAAAATTATTTTATAATATTATATTCTTTTTTATCTGCAGACGTGGCAAAATCAATTTTATGCAATTAACTTATTTGACAGAATTTTGTCAAGTTTAGCTAAAAGTCCAAAAATTAATGTTCTTATTTAGTGTTGATGTGGAATAAAACATAAAAGAATAAATAAATACAACATTTGTTTATGTCAAGGTGGCATAAAAATTTAATTTCATGACAAAAATTATGTCAAGAAGCACTTCAATTATCATTCAGTCATAGGGTTCTGTCACTAATTTTTGTTAAAGTAATCAAAAATTTCAAACCTCAAGATGTTTCTGTCAAAAAATCTAATGCACATATATCTGTCACAAAACTTTGTCAATTCCAAACTTCTAATAACAAAATTCTGTCATAAATACCTCATTTTGTAGTAGTGCAATTTTATAAATTTTTTTGAATGTTAGGTATGATTATTTTAATATTATTAATATGTCAAATAGATTTTATTATAGTTAAAAGGATATGATAGATTAATAATATTAAAATATCTTTTCTAATATTCCAAATAATTTATAAATTTTATCTTGTTTTATATATTATATTATTTTAATTTTAATTTATATTTATTACAGAAGTTTATTTAAAGTTAATTATTAGATTGTTATAATAAACGGTATAATAGTTAGAAAGGGACCTATGTGACCTAAGTAAACTTTGTTGGTGTGAATGACCTTTCTCCTTAATAAAATATCAAATTTAAAACATTTAACAAACAAGCCCTTAGTCTGAGCCTGCTTTTCTACTTATTGATGTTGCAGAAACATAAAAAAAAGTTTGACAAATAAGAGAAACTAAGTTTCTGAATAATAAAAATTTTATTAAAAAAGTTTTAGTGAACAAACTAGAGGTTTGGGTCCCTTTTATACTAAACTCTAAATATCGTAAATTCACCAAAATAGTAAAATCTAAAATATTATTTTATAATAAAACTTTTCTAATTTAAATAAGGAAAACAAAACCAACAGATTCCAAATCTGAAATCAAAGAAAAAGATAAAAATCCTAAAGTAATAGTAAAAAAAAGAAAAAATTAAAATTAAAAAACAATTAAGAAAGAAGCTGAATTTCTTACTTGACCGTAAGGTAAAATGGTATAAAAAGATTCAAAATAGTTTATGAAATACCAAAAACGATCCTATTCATCCTACGCAACCATTCTACATCACTTGCTACTTTATATATATGTATATAAAGTCTGGTTTAGAGGTCAATTGCCTTGACTTGACATTCTATAATTTGGCTCTCGGCGTGCTTCTTTTCTCCATCGTCGCTTGGCTTCCTTAGTTAATTCATCCTCTGTTTTTTTTCTTTGTTTTCTATTGCTACCTAACAACATAATCTATGGATTCATCAATCTTGAAAAATAATAAACTCCTTTTTCTCCTGGTCTTATTTTTTGTTATAGATTTTTCACTTGCCGATTCTTCTAATTCTACAAAAGAAGCCCATGCTCTTATGAAATGGAAAGCCAGCCTTGAAATCCATAGCCCCTCTCTTTTGCCTTCATGGACTCTTTCACCTGTTAATGACACCAAAATAAGCCCGTGTGCTTGGTCAGGAATCCATTGCAATCATGCCGGAAGAGTCGTCGGTATTAACTTGACAAGTACAAGTCTAACTGGTACTCTTCTTGAATTCTCATTCTCATCATTTCTTCATCTTGTGTACCTTGATTTATATAATAATATGAGTTATTCGGTATCATCCCTCCTCAAATCAGCAACCTTTCCAAACTAGAGTACCTTGATTTTTCAGCTAATAAGTTGTCTGGTGAGATACCATCAGAAATTGGCCTTCTGACTCATTTGACGGTCCTTCACATTTCTAGGAATCAGTTAAATGGCTCAATTCCATATGAAGTGGGTCAGTTAACTTTTCTTAATCGACTTTCTTTATACTCTAATTTCTTGGACGGTTCAATCCCTCGATCTTTTGGTAATTTAACCAACTTGGTTCGTTTGTATCTTTATAATAACTCATTTTCTGGTACCATTCCTCAAGAAATCGGAAACTTAAACTCACTTTTTGATCTACAGCTAAGCTTAAATCAATTTAGTGGTGTTATACCTCTTTCAATTGGTAATTTGACCAATTTGAGATTTTTATACCTCTATAGTAATGAGCTATCTGGTATCATTCCTCAAGAAATCAGAAATCTCAATAAGTTGATTTCACTACTGCTAACTAACAACAATTTTAGCGGTCCAATCCTAAATTAAGCTTCAGAAATTTCACAAGCCTAGTCAGAATACGTCTTAACCAAAACTCTTTAACAGGAAATATATCTGAAGCTTTTGGCATTTATCAAAACCTCACTTTCATTGATCTCAGTAGTAACAATTTTTTTGGTGAAATCTCATCAGACTGGGGAAGATGCCCACAATTAAGCGTTTTAGATATTTCAATGAATAATATTACTGGAACTATACCGCTTGAGGTTGGAGAATCATCCCAGTTACAATATCTAGATCTTTCTTCTAATCATATTGTTGGTGAGATTCCAACACAACTTGGAAATATAAGTTATCTCAGCAGGCTTAGTTTGAGTGGAAATAAACTCTCTGGAAATATACCTGGAGAGCTCGGGTTACTCGTTAACCTTGAGTACCTTGACTTGTCTGCAAATATATTAAGCAAGTCTGTCCCAGAAAGTCTTGGCAACTTGGTTAAACTGCATTACTTGAATTTGAGTCACAACAATTTGAACCGACAAATTTCGACTAAACTATATAAGTTGATTCACCTTTCAGAGTTAGATTTGAGTCATAACTTTTTCAGAGAAGAGTTATCATCTGAAATCTGCAATATGAAAAGCCTAGAGAAGCTCAATCTATCCTACAACAACCTCTCTAATTCCATTCCAAGATGCTTCGAGGAGATGCGTGGCCTTCTACACATTGACATATCCTACAATAATTTAGATGGACCGATTCCTAACAGTACAACATTCAGAGATGCTCCGTTGGAAGCATTACAAGGAAACAAAGGATTATGTGGAGATATCAAAGGATTTCCATCTTGCACGTCACACAAAAAAGCTCCTCGAAAGATTGTTATTGTGTTCGTTATTCTTGGGACGGTTGCTCTTTTAATTGCTTTGATTGGATTGTTCTTAATTCGACAAAGGAAAAATCATCAAAGCTACTCACAAACACAACAACCGAGTAGCTCTGAAAATACTCCAGGCTTGCTTTCGGTGTTAAATTTTGAAGGAAAAGTCGTCTACGAGGAAATCATCAAAGCGACAAACGATTTCGATGCTAAGAATTGCATTGGGAAAGGTGAACATGGAAGTGTTTATAGAGCTAGGATACCATCTGGAGAAATCATTGCAGTTAAGAAATTTCACTCCCCACTCGCAGGTGAGATAGCATTTCGGCAAGATGAATTCTTTAATGAAATTCAAGCACTGACAGAGATACGACATCGAAATATTGTAAAATTTTATGGCTTCTGTTCACATCCTAGACACTCATTTATAGTTTATGAGTATTTGGAAAGCGGTAGCTTGGCCATGATCCTGAGCAATGTTTCATCAGCAAAAGAATTTTGCTGGACTCAACGAATGAATGTGATAAAAGGTGTAGCTGATGCATTGTTTTACCTGCACAATGATTGCTTCCCACCAATTGTTCATCGAGACATATCGAGCAAGAATGTGCTGTTGGATTTGGATTATGAAGCCCATATTTCGGATTTTGGAATTGCCAAGTTTCTCAAGCCAGACTCGTCTAATTGGACTGAACTTGCTGGCACACATGGATATGTTGCACCAGGTATCACAACTTTAAATTAATCAGTCACTGCTAAGTCCTAATTTTTTTTCATCATCATGATCTTTATTTATTTATTTTCCTTATGTCACTTTTAAAAACAAAAGTTGGTGTTACATACTTACATAGATGATTAAATTTTATCTTTCAATTTGCAGAGCTAGCCTATACAATGAAGGTTACTGAAAAATGTGATGTGTACAGCTTTGGAATGTTAGCATTAGAAGTGATAAAAGGGAAGCATCCAAGAGATGTTCTTTTTGAAATTTCATCTTCATCTTCCAATACTACATTAATGAAATACTAATGCTGGACTCTCGGCTTCCACATCCATCACTCGATGTTAAGCGCAAAGTGATATCAATCATGCAGGTTGCCTTTTCATGCGCAGATCAAAACCCAGAGTATAGACCAACGATGCAGAGAGTTACCCAAATATTATGTTTATAAATTTTCGAAGTCTAGTTCATTAAAATATTTTTATAATCTTGTACTTGCTCTTAGTGATAAATTATTTACCCTTGCCACTTTTTGTAGCAAAGGACTTGATGTTTTCAACACCAATGTACTTTGAAGCCTTGTATACAAATAATGATGATTTCAATCTGAATTTCACCATCGCTCTGAACACAAAATGTAAATTAATGCTTGAATCACAAAATAATTCAAGTCTTTAACGGGAATTACACTACCATTCGCTCTAATTGAAATCAGGGATAGATATAAATTTAAAATTCTGCGAGGGCGAAAACTCATAGGAGTAAAACTTCGGAAACTAACACAAAAACTGTCAAAATTTGGAGAGGCAAAATAATTAAAATATCCATTTTATAGTTTTAAATTTTTAAATTCATTATGTAAAACTGTTTTAATTCATATGTTGCCCCTACAGGTCAAACCCTACTTTCGCTTGATAGCAAAATGCAGAGGTCAATTTGCCCATTAATTTTGGTGGCAAGACTAATTCTCTGTCTTCGGACGATTTTTAACAAAACTCTTTTGATATATATATATATATATAGAAGAATCAATCATTGCGGAAAAACTTTTGGGAATCACTTAATTGTTCATTTCAAAATCCAATCATGTTAACATTTTCTAGACCAAGTGAAGACGCAAACTCTTTTGCGGTTTTGAATTTTGCGGACAGATCTGAATGTTGTACTGTTAGGAATCGGTCCGCCCAAATTATTGTAAGATACATGTGTAAAGGGCCATGCATCTCTTTGAAGCATCTTATTGGAATGAAACTAGAGACGTTGTTGTAGGATAGATTGATCTTCTCCAAGTTTCTTATGTTGCAGATTTCATGCGATATCTCTTCTTAAAAAAAGTTATCACTCAAATCTAAAACTGATGTTGAAAAGTCAAACAAATTGAAGAAGAAGAACCACATGCATGAAAATGAGTTGATGGCCGAAATATTTGATTCTTTAATGTATTTGGAGGTGGCAACTTGGACAAATTGGTAATTTGACAAGTTGTTAGTAAATTGTTGATTTCATTTTTCAAAAATCTGAGAATTGAAAGTAATTGCAAGTGAAGCAATTGAGAGATTTAAGAGAACTTCTACTTGAGTGCTCTAGTGAGGATCTATTTGGGTGTATTGGGGTATTGGGTTTTGAGAGTTTTTTTTTTTCAAATTTGTAATTCTCATTTATTAATGAAATTATCTTACAGTCTTTGTCTGTGGACGTAGAATTTACGTCAAACCACGTAAATTATTGTATCATATTTTTTTAAAAATTATTTACACCACATTTAATTTTTTCAAAAATCACCGTCACCATAAAGTTATTGCTCAACCCGGGCTTCCGCACAACAACTGAAAGGTGAATCAATTTTTCCAGTTCAACTGAAATTTGTTGGCCCGACTTTTGCGTAGGAAATTCTCAGCTAGTAATAGGAGAATTAGTAGAAGTCCTCCCAAAGAAAGAAAAATGGTTTTCCAAGACAAGTAAAAAAGCGCTGGTACACAATTTCTTCGGTTAGCCCCACTTTTCAATTAACATAATTAATTTTTACGTATGTGAAGCACAAAAATTACATTTATTGCCATAAGCGTCTTCATCGTGCTTTTGAAAGCAATCAAGGGCTTTGACTATCATTTACTCTAAAATCAACTCATGCTTTTCAAAGTAATCAAGGACTTCGATTAACATTTACTTTAAAATCAATTTTTTCTTTGAAGGACTTTTAAAATACTTAAATCTATACAAACAAATAAAATTCTTAAATGGTGACAGGAGCAGTGCCAAAAGGTGTAACCGAGTTGATTGGCAGTGCAATTTATTGTCTCTTACTTATGTGAACTCGGGTTTAAACTTTAGGGGTGAGAAGGAGAGTAAAAATTGATTTAAACTTACCGAATCCCCTTTCCTTTAAAATAAAAGAAAAAAAAAAAAGAGCAGGAGAGTTCCCCGCAAAGAAAGAAAGAAAAATGGGCTTCGAAGACCAATAAAAAATAGTAATGCCTCCATTTATTTCATCAGCCCCAATTTTTTATTAGTACTACTAATTTTCAGGCCTATGAAGCATATAATTACATTTATTGCCGCAAGTCTCTTCGTCACGCTTTCAAAGAACGATTAATATTTACTTTATATTAATTTTTTTCAAAGGTCTTTAAAATCAACTTCAGCTATGCAAATAAAAAAAATTCTTCGCTATTAACAGGGGCATTGGAGGTTCCCACAAAGAAAGAAAACTGGGCTTCAAAGACAAGTACAAAAGAGTATTGCCTTAATCTATTTCATCAACCCCATTTTTCAATTAACATTATCAATTCTCAGGTCTCCGAAGCATATAAATTACATTTGTTGCCACAAGTGTCTTCATCATGTGTTTGAAGAGCAATCAAGGACTTCTCTTAAGAATTTAGATCTATTTTGATAAGTATTGGTAAATTAAACCCACAGAAAACTAATTAACCTGATTCATTAATTAATTTTGAAATTACTATTCATGACTGCTGTTCATATGATCGCGTTTACAGTCATTGTTCATGAGTTACTGTTCACTTGATATTATTTACAAGTCAATGTTTGTAGTTATTGTTTATTGTCACTATTCATATCACAATTCACATTACTATTCATTCACCCTACATCTATCAAATATGCTAAAAACAATAAATTGCAAAAAGTAAAGTACAGAAAAGATTTTTACATAGTTCGGATCGCAATTTGACATGCACAAGGCCATACCTAGACATTAAGCGATTTACTAAGAAATGAAAGGATTAAAACCTATTGGAATCATACATAATTTCAGACCCCTCTGACTACTAGTGTCTTGTTGTTAAATCTAACTTTATTGATCTTGCTTGGTGAAGACCACTTGTGTTCAATTGCGTTTGCTGCTTTCTTAAAATCCCCTTTACACAGTGAACAACCCCTTCATCCCAAAGAGACCAAAATAATCATCAAGATATCTAATAAAATATTTGATATGAAAAAAGTACAAACTAAAACCTCATAAAGATATGATACACTATATGTGGCCAAATAGAGTTTTCTTCTTGCTCTCTACGTTGCTTGCTGGTCTTAATATGAAATAAAATATGTCTTCAATATTTTCAATACGTGAAATATTTCCCTTTATATAGGTATACTATTTTGCCCAAACCATGGTACTTGATTACTAGGATATACTTGCTTAAGAATTTAATATTCCATACATACTTGATATACTTACCACTATAGTAATTACTTTTATTTAGAACTCTTTGATATGTAATCTCATACACACACCAACTTTCTTCTTTATGCCTCTAAAAATATTCTCTAGTATTCCACATAATCTAATCTAATAAATACCTAAGTCTAGACAAATTCCTGATACAAGTAATAAATAAATAACAATAATATTAACACAATGATGACAATAATAAAAGTTCTAACAACTTCGATTAACATTTACTTTAAGGCCAACTTTTTCTTTGAAGGACTTTAAAATCAACTTGACCTATGAAACAATGAAATTTCTTAGCTTGTAATGGGAAAATTGGAAGTGCCCTCCAAAAGCGAAAAATGGGCTTCAAAGACAAGTGAAAAAGAGTATTGTCTCAATTTATTTCCTCAATGCCACTTTCCAATTAACTCTATTAATTCTTCGGTACGTGAAGCAAATCCATCACATTTATTGCCACAAGTGTCTTCATCATACTTTTAGAGAGCAATCAAGAACTTTTATTAGTATTTACTTAGAATGTTGGGTTATTTTCACTCCACTATTTTAGTAAATCCACTCCACCTCCATAAGATAATTATAATAAGTTTATATTATCTTATAAAATTATAAATTAATAATAACTCTGAACAAGTAATTAATTTAATCATCTTATCTATCTATCTATCTATCTATCTATCTATCTATCTATCTATATATATATATATTGACTTAGATCTTTTAACAATCTTTGAATATTTAAGATTAGTTTAAGGTAAATTTATTTTAATTATTTTGCCATTATAATATAAAATGACCAAAATGCCCCAAAAAACATGTATTATTGTAACTAATAGTTTTTAGGCAAATGGTTTTATGTTCTATAATCTAATATATTTTAAGTAAAAATTAAAGATTTTCAATACCCCACATGTTTTAAATACATTTTATTAGTTTAGTTGCATATTAACAATCATACTAATAAAAGAGTACTTATACATCATTTAGAGATGATAAGTTTTGTAATAAAAAATTATTGAAGTTAAATGTAAATTTTGATTTTAGTACAAGGTAAAATAGTCATACTAGATTTATGTTAAAGCAATCTTAGTGTCAAATATAATAAAAGAAGTCACCAAAAAAATGAAATAGATTTAATTGATCGGTTCTCCAAATATCTTCTTCATATGAGGTTTTTTATAATTGGTATAAAATTTTTTAAAAGTATGGTGGTTTTACAAAACTTATGGATGAAAATATCTTCACCCTTACTTAAAAATCTTTTTTTTTTTAAAAAAAAAGGATTTTAAATTTAACTTGACCTTTGCAAACAAAGAAAAGTTTTAGCTGGCAGTAGGAGGATAAGAGCTCCCGGCAAAGAAAGAAAAATGGGCGTCAAAGAGAAAAAGAGTAGTGGCTAAATTTATTTCTTCAGCCCTACTTTTCTGTTAACACTATTAATTTTCAGGTCTATGAAGCATATAAATCGTGTTTATTGCCACAAGTGTTTTCATCGTACTTTTAGAGAGCAATTAAGGACTTTGACTAACATTTATTTTATATAAAAAAATTTTTGTAGGACTTTGACATCAACTTGATCTATGCAAACAGAGAAAAATTCTTACGTAGTAACAGGAGAATTGCAGGTTCCCGCAAAGAAAGAAGAATGGGCTTCTAAGACGAAGTAAAAAATATTAAAAGATGTTTGCCTCTGTCTATTTCGTCAACTTCACTTTTCAATTAACACTGATAATTGCAACAGGCGTCTTCATCACACCTTCGGAGAGCAACGACTTCCATTGACGTTTACTTTCAATTCAACTTTTTAATTTTCTAAAGGACTTTAAAATCAACTTGATCTTTGCAAACACGGAATTGCGGAAAATTCTTATGAAGTAATCGGACCGTTAGGGCTTCCAAAATAAACTTTTAAAACAAGTGAAAAAGAATACTGATATTATAACCCTCAATTTATTTTATCACTCCACTTTTCAATTAACACTTTTAATTTTCACAATTTTCCTTTTTTAAAAAAATCATAAATAATTAAAAATTAGTATTCTTTATTTTTTTTTCTCTCTCAAGCTCTTAGTAGAATTAACTTCTCCGTCTCTCACATCTCTTTTACTTTCTTGAATTGATTTTCACAATTTTAAACAAATGCGAACTCTTAAAATGAATCCTAAATTAAAATGATCAAAACCTAAGATTATTACATAAAATTAAAAAAAAAAAAATGAATACCATCAATAACAACAAAATCCACCACTTGTTCTTAAATTTTAACAGAAGCCATGCAGTTGCATGCGGTGATAGATTAATATGGTAATAAAGATAGGTGATGGCAGTGATGGTGAGGATGATAATCAACTTGCTGGTGGTGATTATAAATAGTTGTGGCATTGGTGATGCTTGAGAGAGAGAGGGAGAAGATACGAGAGAGAGAGAGAGAAAATAAAATAAAATAAAAATAATTATTTTTATTTTTTAATAAGAATAATTTTAGAAATAAATTAGATAAAATGAAAAATATAAATTGATGATATAAATTAAAGGAATCAAATATCATAACTCAAAAAAAAAAAAAAAATCTTGAGTGCTGTTTTTTGCACACCTCCATTATCCTCTTAAAACGGCTATTACTTTTTCTTTTTTTTTTTGCAAATTTAACCCCTAACTTAGAAAACCCCTGCAGACACACGTTTTCTTAGGAGTTTGATTATTAAAATGTTGTCTCTTTGCCAGTGACAAAATTTGTTAAGACTGATTAAAATAAATCCATTCATTTATGTAGATTGTGCCTTGAAACGACTTGTCCCAAATTCTAAAGATGAGTCTGACTAGTTTTATCTAATATAGCCAGATAAAATAATTAATAAAGATTTAACCAAAAAATTCGGTAGAGTGTTCCTTCTATTTTTTTTTTCCCTTCTTTCTCCTCCTTCCTTGTTCTCGTTTCTTCGAGCTTAAAAGATAAGCTTTTTTTAAAATTTTATTTAAAACCAAAAGATACGTGTTCTAGAATTCTCCTTTTGTTGGGCCAAAACTCTATTAAGGGTCTTTGGGGTGGTTTAGTCTAATTGGGCTAAATTAGGCCTAAAAGAAAATAAAAAGTAAAACTAAATAAGAAAAGAATCAAGAATAATAAGTTGGGATATTTCAATATTTCATCACTTGTTTTGATGCATAAACGGGTCCATAAAAATGGTTTTCTTGAATAAAAATAATGATGATGATAAAAACACCTTATGCCTTGTTGTAAGCCTTTAGAAGTACACATTTGATTCAAATTTTACTTTTTTCTTATTTTGAATTTTAAGACTATGAGAAGTTGAAAAATAGGCACTCTGCCATAAAAATAATCAATAAAATAAGTTATTAACTGTTTTCTTTTTTTCTGTCTTTTAAAAAAAAAACTATTGTCTTGTTTATAAGACGCATAGTTATATAGGCTCTCAAGTTTTTAATAAGAAAGAAGAAGACACCTTGTTGATCATAATACCCTTTGATATATTAGTTGAGAAAATGAAATTTTAAAATTTTTAGTAAATTCCATATAATATAAATAATTTTAGACAGATAATACTAAGATATTTTTAATATTTATACAATATTCAAAATAAATTTAAATTTTTATATATTTATTTTAGTATAATGTTTCTAATTATTATAATTTTATTTAATATAATAAAATATGTCTAATAGATTGTAAAATATTAAAATATTTTAAACAAATATATTATTACATTCATTTTAATGTTATATTTCTATTTATTGCAAAACATTAGAGTCAATTTTTTTATTATCTATCTGGAGGATATTATGGTCAAAGGAAGGTTTGATGTCCCTTATTGAAATTTCGGGAAGTCAATGTAATCATTTCCACAAATCTTGAAGGTGTAGTTGTCTTTTTCCCATACCAATATTATTCAAAAATACAAGTTAGAGAAAGGTTACTAGTAAAACATTTAGAAAGTGAACTTTTAATTTTTAGATTTAGGTAATGGGTTTTTTTGAATAATTCAGAGTAGAGAGTATTTTTTTAGGTTCAAATTGCCCCTCTTTTAAAATTTAATTTACTTTAAGATATAAACTTGATCTCAGCAATTTTTCCACTTGCCCCTTCTAGGGGTTTGGTTTAGTGATTTTCAAATATTTAATTGTTTTGTTGACTATTCAAATTCCAAATCTCAAAATATTTGAAATTAAAAAATTAATTTTAGTTTTGACCACCTTTTCATCTTTTGAAAAAATAAAATAACTTAAAAAAAAAACACTTGATCTCAACGATATTAGACAGTGTCTTACACGGTTACACGCTTACCATAACACAGCCCGCTAGCTAGCTCCTTAATCGTACTATAAGTAGATACAACAAAATGCTAATTTTATCATCCTTCTTCCATAGATATTCTTATATTGATATTAATTTCCTACAGTTTAAAAAAAATGTGCTCTAGGATTTTCCCTTTTTTAGCTCTTGTAATGGCTATTGTTTTGCTTGCTTCTACGAATCTGGCAGCTAGAAATCTAGATGAGGTTTTCGTCGACATGCAAAAAGGTGAGCTTCAATTCCTTGGTTTGGATTAAAATATGATCTTCTTAACATAATAATTGGATTAATGTTTTTTGCACAAAGTAAATTCAGTGAGCAAAGCATTGGTGGTTTTATAGTGAGAAGTGCATATGAAATGTCAAATTATATTATGTATATTTTTGTTGAACCAATGAATTAGTTAGATAGCACCACTTGACGTCATAGCTCAACATAACATTAACATATGAAAATGTATGAATTCTCCTATAATGTTATATTAGATATAAGTGTCTTGTTAAGTTACGGTTAATGTGTACCTTACAATCTATTTAAAACAATGCAAAACTCAGGTGAACCCTACTATCATGTTACTTACTTTTGCATAGTGTACTCTCTAATATAACATGATTGGCTGATTATTGCTCTATGAGACTCTTAACTTCAATAGAATATGCATTTTATTCTCACTAAGGTCAAAAGACAACAACTATATATCCCCTCTATATTTATCTTCCTATAAAAAATTAGTTCTTGTGATTTCAAAAAATAAAACCTATATCTCCTGAACATAAGAATCCTCAGATAACCATATAAAACTTTAAAACGTTTTTATTTTCAAGAAGTAGATTAACAATTATTTTAAGAAATGTAATAATTAATTTGTTAAATAGTTTTAATTATTTTATTTGAAAATAGAGAGCAAAAAAACTCTGAAATGGCTTGGATTAAGATTGATACTATTTTTTTTTACACTTTTAGATTGTAAACAAAAGAAAATGCCTTTTGTAAAATAGTGCTTTAAGTTTTTTAGATGAAATAGTAAAATTCAATTTCAACTAAGTGCAACAAATCGTCAAACAATTTTATCCTGTGATTTTAACCATATTAAGCCGTGCCCTTTCATAATTGCTTTTAATTTGTTCACCATAAAATTTTATAATTTATGTTGATGAATTTTAAAATCAATATGATAATTTAATAAAAAAAAATTAAACTTATCCTATGGGTATCTATATATTGGAAATTAAAAAAAAAAAAAAGGAAAACTTAGATAAATCACGGGGCAAGCTTAATTAAGAATCTGTAACAATTAACTAAAATAAACTCATTAAATTAAATAAATTTATTGTACGTCTTAGCTTAAGATGGATAGTATTATTTCGCAAATTTTAGTAGTCAACAAAATAAAATGTTTTTGAAAATAATTCTTTGCCATTTTTAATAGAATCATAATAGTTTTATTTTAATGAATCGTTCAAGTTATGAAACCATCTTATCTTGTGATATTTTTTAATTTTCTTGCAAATCCCACATTAATTGAGTTCCAAAATACCGATGTTCCAAAACTCGAATGCTAACCAGACCTCACCCCCTCAAATCTTTTAATGGAGAAATAGGTAATGGCCCTGTGGCAATTAATGGATTGATTTTCTTAACAAGGCATGATTTGGACAAGTTCTTCGTGAATGATTTCTTAAAATATTCATTAGCTATACAAAGAATTTTCATTTTTTTAACTTGAATTAAATTCTTAAACAGAAAGCAAACAAATTAAGGGGAAAGATTTGATTATCCGGTATATTACAATTTTGAGATGGCTTTGATGTTAAGCCCATTTTTCCCCAAGACGTCTTCGTGATGCCATATTTTGACTAATGGAAGTAATGAAAAAGTAATAAAGTATTATCTTTTCTAATAATTGACATAATAAATTGTTATCGTATACTCAATATACTCATTTGTTATCTTGACATATTTTTAGAGTAATGAAAGGATAATAACATTAAAAAAAAAAAAAAGGCACGAGCATACACACACAAAAATTAAAAGAAAAAAAAGATATAATATGTTGCCTACGCATAATTTGCAGCTAAGGCAGCCACGGAGGTAAAGTATGTAGGCCGGCATGGTGTTATTCCAAATACTGCAGGTCCAGATGACGAAGAGCCCTTGCCGTGCATTGCTCGTGGTTGCCCTGGAAGACCAATTGGTGCAGAGACTAAAGCCAAGCCTCATAATTGATTCACCATATACTATGTGTATCCAAATAAATGGTTCTTGAATTGATGTGTTGTTAGAGACTTTTTCTAATATTTTATGGCTGCATTTTACAATAATATCCATATATAAAATTACTAAGACGTACAAGTACATCAAAGTTGAAAAGAAATAAATGAAGCATAATTACTATCATTCAATATTTGAGTTGAATATTCACTTCAACAGCATGTGCTCAATCAAAATCTTAAACTCAATAAAAATTAATTTTTCTCAAAATAATGTCTTTCGTTAAATTTCGTTTAATATCGTAATATAAACAAATAATCCAATATTTTATTATATTTTTATAAACAGTGTAATATTTTATTATATTTTTATATATTATTTAAATATTTATTACAATTATATTATTTTTTAAATAATAATCAATTTTATAATATTAATTATTATAATATAATATAATTAAATAATGTAATATTTAATTATATGTTTTAAAAAATAATTAATAAAAAATAAAAATACATTGTATTATTATTGATTAATAAATTATGAATGTATTAATTTATATTAATTGTTATAACGTAAAATATAAAAATTAATATATTTAGATAATATAATACTAAACTACAAGTCTGCTTTTATTTGTTTTAAAAAATAGGAGCTAATAAGGCAAATTGTTGTAGCCAAACACAAAATTGTATTACACAATGCAATGCAGTCTCATGCAATCCATGCACGCACCCTATATGAGTAATTAATGATGCAGTCTCATGTTATGAATACGCCCTATATGAATAATTAATGATTAGATATGGATGATGTTTAATTAAAGAAATAGGAAGAGATCTAAATTAGAACAATTCAACCTTTACAGTCATCAAAAAGTGACTTATTTAAATGAAAAAAAAAAATTGTCTCTATAGATGGTATGTATGCCAATAAAATAATTTTGCAACTGAAATACGTCATTATTTATTTATCACATTTGTTTGGTGTCACTAAAAGTTATAGTGACAGATTATTGATTGCCACAATCCGTTATTTTTCACTAAAACTTAATTATAGTGAAAAATTTAAGTTGATAATCATAAATTAAGATAAATTAAACTTAAATATAATAAAGATGACAGTTAGTTTTGTTTCTGATATACCATTAAGATGTTGCTGATGCACCATTAATAACTATAATTTTGTCTCCATAAATTTATATTTTTGTCACTAATAATTAATAATCACTATTTAAAGTGAATATAGTACCCAAAAAAAAAAACTTAGATATTACATTGTCACTATAAATCATTGTTTTTTTTTTTTACTCTTAAAATATTACTGTAAATTGTAAAATTTGCGAGACATTTTCATAGATCATTCATTATACAAAATTGATTATTTGTGACAAATAGAATAAAATGCTAATTTCAATTTTCAATTTTCAATATAGATAATTTGTTTGCTGATAAGAGAAAATGAAATTACTTAGATATTGCTAAGAGTTTCATCCCACAATTATCTCTTGACTGAAGTAAATTATCAACTAAACAATTTCTCGATGCTTCACTTAGTTTTGAGATATCTTACTATCTATTATTTCTCGAGATAATCATTCCAAATATATCACCACAAAACTATTAATAAGTATTAGCAAGGAAAGTCTCCAATACGACCTACAAATCATAAACAATTAAAAATAAGGATTTAAAGAAATTGAAATATAATGCACATACTAGTGGTTAATATCTAATAGTAACATAAAATCATAACTCATAGACCATGCGCTAAATAACAATTCAAAATAAAATTATTTGGTTTAAAATTAATCGACAGCAATAAGTCAAAATAAAAGAAAATGAATCATAAATTATTTGTTAAAAGTTGGGCAAAGCCTAAGTTACCCCCGGAGTTACTTATCCCAGGTATTATCTTATAGTGAAATCGTAGTTCAACAATCAAAAACTCAGAATAACAATCTTAGGGCCATAAAATAGACACATCAGCTTAAATTGGTAAGCAGCAGATTAAGAGATTCAAAACAAAAAACTTATAACTAGAGCAACTTCATAGCCAGTGTGATATGACCACTTGGATCACATAGTTACTGGTTCGGGCCACTAAATTATTTTGAAAAGGATTTAAGTGTGCAAACTTAATGGTTTGGGCCATCGGTGTAGCGGGAGGCTAGCGTTGAGGAGCCACACAGGAACAAGATATTGTTCTTAAAATATGAAGATGTGAAAGTAGACACCAAACTTTATGTTAAAAGATTGGTTTATTTCTTTGATGTCTTTTCTCTCAAAATGAAGCTCTCTAAGGTGCCGGGTTACCAAAAATTGCGCAGTTTTGTAGTTTCTTTTAGAAAAAGAAGAAAAAAAGGGCTTTTGCTAAGTCTCCATGTAACTTAAATTGCCCCCAAACATTCAAAAAAGAGTAACATGGAAGTGGAGTCCAATTCATTTTTGCATGGGCTATAAGTTACACGAATGCTAATTTAGAAAGAACCCCAAAAAATTATCTTATTAATTTAACTTATTAGCCTAAATTGGTGAACAATTCTTAGGTGCTCCTAAATTTTTTTTTTCCATTCACTCCTTACCATATGTTTACTTCAACTGATCATACTAATATATATACTCATCACCAATAGTGATAGATAAGCAACAATACTTTAGGAACACTAAAGACCATCTCAAAATTAGGATCATAAAGAATTATTAACCTGCTAGCCCAAGTTGGGAAATTAATTTTAGATGCTCCTAGAGGCATACTCTTATTTCATTCACTTCTTACCATCTATTTACTTCAACCAATTATGATAATATGCATACACTCATAATAAAAAGTGAATGGATAAGGAACACTAAAGACCTTTTCCAAATCGGGATCATAAAGAATTATTATATAATAGAGGTTATTAATTTATTGAGTATTAATTTATAGAGATTATACTTGTATTTACACTAACTTAAAACTACAAATATTAAATTTAATCAATTGATATATAATGTTCAGAGTAGTTACAGTTGGTTAGAGGAAGTTAAGGTGGTTAAGAAATTAAATGTAAGTGGCTATTTGAAGAGGTATTTGAATAGCCACCATTCCTTGATGGACAATTTACTTACTCTCTACTTCTTTTGTGATCCAAATACTGTCACAAAAATACTGTATTTGATTTTACTACTTTTGTGATCCAAATACTGTCACAAAAATACTGTATTTGATTTTAAAACAGTTAACTCGTTGTGTTCTGAAGATTATATGTCAATTAAATATTTGCACCAAAATATCATTTTGACGAATGGAAATATTCTTAAGGATAGTGCACAACATGTGTTGACGGTTACTTATTTCATTTAGAGCACACACTCTACTTCCTAGAGCATCATAATTATTGTAGTATTAACAACATCATCATCTATAATCAAAGATAAAAGCTTACAAGACAATATTAGTCCAACGAAAATTTTGTTTTCCGAGCCTAATTAGTTCAAAATTGAAAATTATAGCGTTGTAATAATCAAATAGGTGTAAATTTGACAAGACAATAACTCTAAACCATTTTTATCTTTTCACGAAGCAAATTAACAATTATTTTAATAAATGTAATAGTAAATTTGATGAACAGTTTTAATCATTTTATTTGAAAATAAAAATTTAAAAGAAATATCAAATAGCTTGGATTAAGATGGATATTATTATTTTACACTTTTTTCTTTTATTGTAAACAAAATAAAATGCTTTTTTTGCAAAGCAATGCTTTAGGTTTTTTTCTTTTTAGATGAAATAGTAAAATTCGATTTCAATTAAGTTTAACAAATTGTGGAAAAAATTTATCCTATGATTTTTAACCATTTTACGTGCCTATCTGGTATGACTTATCTAATAGTCATAAGTACTTATTTAATTTCACATACTCTTATAAAAATTTTTGTTCTTATTTGGTTGTTTTTTTAGTAGAGCTTTGAAGATTAAATAAATTATTTTGCCTCCACTAATGAAAACTTAAATTTTAGATTTTTAGAGTAGAGATTGAATTTTTTTTTAAAAATGTTAAAATGTCTAAAATGTCCTCTACTTATTTGATGATTTTATTTTATTCTTTTCATAACGTAACTTTAAAAAAACTTATCTATTAAAGTAATTTTATAATTTTTAATAAAAACTCTCATTGGCAACCAAATAACTAAAAATTTTTTGTAAAAGCTCTATTAATAAAAGTTCTACTTAAATAAGCTTTACTCGAAAAGGTATGCCAAATAAAGCCTAAGCCATGCCTTTTATAATTGCTTTTAATTTTTTATTATAAAAATTTTATAATTTATTTTGATGAACTTAAAAAATTATTAAATAATCTAATAAAAAATTAAACCTTTCCTATGTGATATAGGACGTTATTTTAGGATTGTAGAATTTTATTTTCTATTTTAATCAGAATCAATTATAGAAGCAACTCAACTTAAAAAAGTAGGTTTAATCTATTATAAATAGAGAGGTCTTATTATTATAACTTCAACCTTTGATCAATTAATAAAACTCCTCTTTTATAACTCCCTCTTGGATTATTTATAAAATATCTCTATGATAGGGTCCTTAGGCTTGAACTGATAAGATTGACTAGTTAATGCCAAAAGATCAGCCAACAAATTATCAATCATATCTTCAATCAGCAAAACCATCTCCTCACAAGTTGCTTATATCAAGGACTCCTTGACAAGCTCTCAAACGGTCACCATATCCCATAATTTAATCAATTTAATAGAAGGTTCCTAAACTTACGTAATTATGTCTTTTCCTAGTTGATATCTTCTCTTGTATAAAAATTAGAACTGTAATCATCATCAGGAATGTGAGCAGCAACATATTTCTTTTGCAATTGTCTTGCATATTACTTTTTTATGGTATCAGCGATGGCTAACTCGCTTCAAAATGAGTCCAAACTCACCATCCAATCCTTCCACCAATGCTCTAGCCTAATATCTATAAAACTTTCCATGAATAATTTTCTTCTCTGGAGGTCACAAGTGTTTCCTCTCATAAGGAGCCTTGGCCTTAAACATCATATTCATGATGAGGCAACTCCACCAAAGATGATAAATATAGATGGAAAAGAGGCTAGTAATCCTGAGTGAGAAGATGTTCTAAGTTTGATTGTTGGAGGAGAAACTTCTCGTGAAGTTTGGCTATCTATTGAAAAGCAAATTTTGCCAGCTTCCAAAGAGCAAGAATCATGGCTTGAAGATACCCACTACTCAATGAAAAAGGGCAACATAACCATTGATGAATTTCTAAGGAAATTCAAGAACCTTTGTGATAACCTTGCTGCAATAGGAAAAGCAATCCTAGACGATGACAAGGTTCTCCAGATTGCTAGAGCTCTTGGTCCAAAATATGCTGATTTCAAAACGGCAATGCTTGCTAAACCACCACTGCCCACTTTTAAGTAATTCATCCTTGTTCTTCAAAATCACAAGCAAACTGTTGTTGTTCACAAGGAGGAAGAAAAATCCAGTCTGGATCATAATCAAACGCTCTTTGGACAAAGAGGAAGAGGTCGAAATCAAAGGAAGGCAGACATGGAGGTCGTGGCAGAGGTTCACAACAAAATAATGGACAGAAAATGCTCAAATCAATGCTTAAAGCAACCAGCAGCGTCAACCACGATAAAAACAAAATTGAAAACCAACAAAACAAATCAGCAGGAGAGGGCTAGCCAAGTTGGTTAGTCTTAATATGCCGCCCTCACTTTGCGTGGACTCGGGTTCGAGCTGGGGGTGAGGAGGGGGTAAAATTGATTTGAGCTTACCCACCCCTTTCTCCTTTAAAAAAAAAAAATCAGCAGGATGTGATTTATTGTCAAATCTTTGGTACGAAAGGTCACTCAGCCGCTGTTTGTTGGGACAGGGATGAATATTATGAGGATGAGGTTTCACAAGCCCTTGCGGCTGTCAACTTGAACCAAACAGACGATCAAATCTTACGCTGACTCAAGGGCAACCTCTGTGTAATCAACAATCCAGGTAAACTAAAGACCATCATTCCTTACAAAGGCCATGATAAAATCTTAGTAGAAAATGGACAAGGTCTTCAAATATCTCATATTGGTAATACTTCTTAAAAAACTGATTATGGAGATTTACATTTGAAAAACGTTCTTGTGGTTCCAAAAATAAAAAAAAAAATCAAATATATCATAACAGTTGGACTACTTGCTACTGATTCTCAATGCTCTTCTATGTTTAATGCTGATGGTTTTGTAAAGAACAAACAGTACCAAGTGGTAGCAAGGGCATAAGAAAGGCAAACTCATATGCACTGGATGAAGTAAATGAAGTGGCTTTAAGCGCAATAAGAAGTAGGCAGAATCAAATTTTGGCATATGAGACTTGTCAATCAAAGTACTAAAGTCCTACAAATTCTTCATAATAATAGGAAAATCAATATTTCCAAATGGACAAAGATACCCAAAATTGTGTATCTTGTCAATTAGGAAAGAGTTGTAAAACAAACCGGACCACTTTCACATTAAAGGCGTATTTAAATAAATCATAATTTTTTCCACCCAATTTGGACATAAAATTGCGGACAAAAGCTTCTTTATTAATCACTATGAATAGCTTACGGAACTTGAACCTTTCACTAAATAAAATATCGATTTTTCCTTTGCATAAGATACACTGTGATCTATGGGGACCAGCCCCAATTAACTCTAATCAAAATTTTAGATTTTATGCATTATTTATAGATGACCATACAAGATTTTCTCAGCTATTCCTATTACAACGAAAAAGCTGACTTCTTTGATCTCATAAGATTTCAAAAACAGGTGGGAAACACAATTTCCAAAAAGATTAAAGTGTTTCAATGCGACGGAGGGGAGAATTTTCCTTTAATGCTTTTATAAAGCATCTTGATGATTGTGGCATCATACGACAAATATCATGCCCATGCACTCCAGAGCAGAAT
>JASUUG010000170.1:0-54687 GCA_030449905.1 Luvunga scandens | reverse complement strand
CCAAGGATTGTGCCTTTCATTGAGGAGACATATATAGTCATATCTAGAAAAATTGCTCCATTAACGCTACAAAATATTGTTGACCGGCTCTAGAGTGTAGGAATAACCTGACAAATGTCCTATGTATGAGTTACCTGACATCCATTACTCCTATTGGCTTGAATCTCTTTTATTGGTTTGTTTTCCACTGTCGATTAACACAGATGTCAAAATGGCATGAAATCTAAGGGTCGAGAATTGCGTCTAACAGTCTCTTTTTATTCTCCATTTGGAGATATGACCCAATCTCACTTGTCCATAACGCAAACGTAGCTGAATTCTCATTGGTTAACTTTCTCTTTAAAACCTCGTGTACTTAATTTCGGGATTCATTAAAATGGAAAGCAATTGTATTAAGCGTATAAAGATTATCATTGCTGTCGAAGAACCCGAACCAACTAGTTTTGAATCATAAAACAAACTAAATTTTCATTTCCCGAAATGAACAAGAATAACCAAATTTGTCCAAAGTGGAAATAGAAATCAAATTCCCCCTAAAAGATGGAACAACAAAAGTTTCATAAAGATTGAAATAAAATCCGGTCTTTAACAATAATCTAAATTTTAATTGCTCAACTTCAACCAGTCTTTGGTATCCCACATAGATGTATCTTTCACCATCACGGGTTTTCGCAACTCAGGCAACCTGCGTAGACACCTTGATGTGAGTGGTTGCACCGAATCTATCTACCATGTGTGTCTAGTATGCGGTTAAGTTAACCTCGAACAAAACCAAATTAAGAAGCATACCTTTCTTAGCAGGTTTCTTTTGTTGTTTCTTTTAGTCTTTGTGTCTGCAGACTTTCCTTATCATTTTCCTTTTCTTACCCTTGTTCTTGCCTAGAGGTAAATGTTAAACGAGCACTTTCTCGCCTTATCTTTCTTTTGCTTTATCCTCTTCCCGAACACAATGTGATATGAGCTCATTCGGAGACCAAGTCTCTTTCTCGACAATTATAGCTCACCTTAAACCAAATAAACTATGTTGGTAAAGATATTAAAACCAAATGCACTAGCAAGTCCTCAGAGAGTTCAAGCTTAAGTGCTCTTACCTTAGAAGTAAGATGAAACATCTCCATGATATACTCCCTAATATTTCCTTTACCCGTATACTTCATTGAAATTAGGCTTGTCAAGAACGTACCAATTTCAGCATTTTCATTATTGACAAACCTTTGTTCAATCTGTGCAAGAAACTCCTTAGCTGTATTTGCTTTCTCAGTCATTGAGCCCCTTAATGCTTCTGGAATGGCCTTCTTCATGATCATGATACACATGTGATTTGATCTCTCCCACCTTTCCATTTCCCTTTTATCATCAGGGGTACTATCATCTGTAAGAGGTGGGAGAGAATCAACCCTTATCGTAAGATCAAGATCCATGACTGCAAGAACAATTAAAAGATTCTCGTGCCATGATTTGAAGTTAGAGCCATTTAGCATAGGAATTGAATTAATCTTGTTCGTAATATTAGCAGCAGACATAACTGAATAAAGAACAACAAACAAGCAGAACAAGCTCATATTAGTCTTAAAACAAAATTAAATTCAAATAAAGGTAAACCTCATCTCAAGATACTGGGCACTCCATTAATATTCTATCTTTGGACAAAATATTAACTTGTAAGTGATATCTTGGTGTAGTAATCAAACACTGATAATAAGAACATGTCAAATAATGAATCTTCCTTTGGGCCGATTTATTGTTCACATGTAAAACCAAATAATCATCACGTATTTATTACCACAAGTGCACATATAATTCTATTAAATATGGATCTTCTTTTGGACCGATCAATATTTGCAGGAATTATATATACCAAACCATTTGTATTATAAAATAAATTAATTTTCACAATAGAGGTCACTTTGGTGACATGTTGCTTCAATTAATTTATCTCAAAATACATATAAACCAACCAATATTTGAATTTAAAAATTATCCAAAAATAACAAAAAAAAATTGGCCAAAGTCCAGTCAAAGTCAAAGTTTGACCCGTCAACGGTCAATAGTTGACCGGTTCTAAACTGGACCGGTTCGGGTCAATTGACCCGACCGGTCCAGACCGGCCCCAAATCAAAACTGAAACCATAATTTTGTTTTTCTTCTTCTTTGAGCGGCGGCCATATTCTTTCTTCATGCGACAGCTATGGCTGCGGCTTCCTGCTGGGGTGGCCGAAAGGCCGCATCCTGCCCCCCCCCTTGGTTCCTTTTTTTTTTCTTCTTCTTCTTTGAGCAGCGGCTGTGGCCGCCACTTCTTTTTTCTTCATGCGACGGCTATGGCCGCCGCTCGCAGACTCACACGACCACGACACATGCTACAAAGAACAAGTCCTACTACCGTGATGCTGCTTTTCTCCTCCTCTTTAGCCCGGCCAGCTTGCTGAATCCAGCGGAAACCACAAGCCAGCAGCGTGATTCATGCTGCCAACAGCTCAAAACATGTGCCAAGAAGATGCCACAAAATTTACCGCTATGGTTTGGTTTGCCGTGCGCGATCTAACAATCTCTTAATCAAACAAAAAAACTCTCAAACGGAATTTGGAATATTTTTTTCTTAATTCTAAATTTCTTTAATTTGTCTTTAAACTTAATAATTTTAATTATTCTTGTATTATTAAGTTTAAGAACACCAAGTCTATCATCATTAAAAAATTATAATTTTATTCTTAATGATTCAACATGAATAGGCTCTGATACCACTTGTTGGGATAATAAAACCTTTAGTGAAAACTATCACTTATAACCCAGGAATATTCATCTCATATCACCAAGAATCAATAATAAATTATGTGGAAGCGTACCTGAATCTATAACGCTTAATTCCTCTCTAGAGTTGTGTGGTTAGCCTTCCAGATCTACACGTTCTCCTAGAGAATCCTTTAGTTCTCTCTGCGCTTTCTCTCTGATGATGAGATATCAGAAAGAATGGAAAGATTTCTCCTTCTTAACGTGTGACCTGGGGACCATGACCACTTATATAGACAACAGTTTCCTGCTGTCACTGGGTATTCCTAATTCTGCCCATCATAGAATTAGAATACTATTGGGTCTCTACACATTAAAAGCTCACATCCTATTAAATACATTAAAGCCCATAATATTGTAAACCTTAACAGATCACTTTTAAATGGGCTTAACCTTATATGATAGTCTGCAACACATAATTATTCACATATAAACCCAATGTTGGATTAAAGATCCAACAATGCTGGATTAAAAAATCCAACACAACCAAACAGAAACAATGAATAATACATGTCGGATAAGTGCATGCACTTTACAGCACAAATTTGAAGCAACAAAGTTGGAGGGGTATTACTATTATTAGATAATAAAATAAATAAATAAATAACAGATGGCATTCAATGAAGCAAAGATCAAATTTATTTTTCTCTGTACAAAACATAAATGCATACGCACAGTGCAAAGAATAAAAAACACTTAAAAGTAGAATAAAGGTGCCCTATCAAGAAAAAGGAAAAAAAGAATAAAGGCACCAACACGATTCAAGGGCAAGAAAATTAATCCCATACGTCACAATGCATTAGTCAGCTTATTTTCATTTGGCATATTGACAGCATCACACATTACATTATGTAATAAGCAAGATTTCCGATTTACAAATACAAATAGGAATATTCTATATATGTGTGTGTTCCAATTTAGCATTTTAGATTTGTTAAAATCTGAATAAGTTATTAAATTGTGTGGTTTAATAGTGTAATGGGATTATATTATTAACTGCACGATTAATTAGCTTTCTCGGACTTGAGTAAGGTCTTCGACACAAGACCAAATCAACAACATATATATATGTGTGTGTGTGTGTGTGTGTGTGTGTGTGTGGACGTCCTCATTTTTTTCAATACGGGCATGCTATTAAGTTGTGTGGTTTAATAGCATTAAAATTTGACACTATTAAATCTCATAGCTTAAAAGCATGTTCACTTAAAAAAAAAAAGGAGGGCTCTAGCACTTGAAAAGGACTATATATATACATATATACATACATTAGTATGTGTGTGTGTGTGTATTCCAATCTGAAATTTTAAAGTGTGAGAAAGTTTGGGAAAATGCATAAACCATGCAGTTTAAGCGTTTTAAGTTTTAAGCCTTTAAAATCCCATGATTTTAAAATTTTCCTAAACCTTTTCCTCCACTTTAAGATCCTGCATTAGAAAACTACTATATATATATATAGCAAAATAAATTTAATATACTGAACTTCTAATAATGTGTAGGTTGCAACTTCCAAGTTGCAACCTTCAGTCATAATCCAATTTTTTTATTTTTTTTGTGGTCTAATGAACATGATAGCAAATACTAATCCCAACAAAGAGGAGACATTGGTGCATCAGTATGACCATTTACTATCATTACAGGCTCCAAACTGTCGAGGTCCCAAACAGGGTGGAGACATATAGAACAAAACAAAGTTGAGGTTCCTTCATATTGAGAACTTGAGGAAGAGAACAGATCGTTGAAAGGTCAAGGAAATGAAAATCTCTTCCCATGTCAATTTCTACTTTCACCATCTCCCTTGTCACTGCTAGCATGAGTACCATGGGTGCCTTGATTGCTACTACGATGCTCATGTTTTGAGACCTTCCTTTCGGACTCAAGCTTGGATTCTTTAGTAGGCAATTGATATGGACAAACTAGACAAGAACTACGAAGCTCCAACCATGGCAATATACACCGTGTTAAGAATACATGTTAGCATGTTAGTTCTTGATACGACCCACCTCGAATTTATAAGGCGAGTCTGCCTAATTCTATTTAATCGTTCTGATATAATCTAACTAATAAGGATTCTGCCAAAAATTTGGCAAAGTCTCCCTTATAATTATCACATAACCAAACCTGTAAAATTATAAAACAAGCACTTCTAAAATAATTCCAAATATAACCAACTTCGTCAATCAATCTCCTCAACAAAATATCAAATCACTCAAATATCCAATATCAGATAAAACACATAGATTTGTCCATAATCACGAAATATATCAAATTATACAATTCGATATATCTCGATAAATACATCTACGACTCCTAACACAATCACGTGGCAATAATTTCAAAAATAACTATTGTTGTTGGGACGATGTTGTACCTGTGAATCTCCTATTGGGGGGAGGGGGGAAATATAATAAAACGGGATAAGTATAAAACTAAGTGAGCTCAGTGAGTGGATAATAGCTTTTGAACATAACTTTACTCTAAAATAATTAATCATATTAAAACACAATTTCATCAAAATATCACAAGAACTTAAATAACTTATTAAATTCTAATAATGTACTCAAATAACAACATTGCAAATATACTGTATAAATCAATGAAAGTCCATAATACTTATAACATCAATACTGAATGCTGAAAACTATCACCAAACAAGTATCAAGGAGAATAATCTCATCATATCCGGACCTCGACGAACGGGCAATGACGTACTATCTTGGTACAATTACGTCCCGGAGCTACACGGATAGATAAAAAAATATCATCTCATATCTCATCATATTTGTGCATGTATAATCTGGTCCCTAATTAGAAAGTTGCCTAAGTACACGGCCCAAAGCCTTCGCGTGTACTCAAACGGGCCCCAAAAGCCTGTATCTCATCTGTATCATCTGTATCTCAATATCAATATCTCTATATTCATCATACCACATGCATATGTCATCTCATCTATATCACTATACCTGGAGGGGAAGGGTACTGTCTAATGATTTGCAAATAACCATTTATATACATATACATAAACATATAATTTTATTTGAAATCTCATCCGAAGTCTCATATGAAATTTCATTTCCTTTTTTCATTTAACATGCCTTAATTCTGCTTTTCTTTTCTATAAAAATATTATCATGCATATTCAAAATCGTTAATCAAAATCATTAATCAAATACATTTTTCGTAATAAATACCGAAATGCAGATAAAATCCATTTATACTAAATCTTTAAATCGGTGCCTTTAAAACTCATCTCGTAAATATGCTTTACCATATTTTAAAATCATAATAAACTATAACAAAAATAGATTTTGTATATTCCACTCACAGTGACGATATCCGAACTTGGTATCAACAGCGTTTGAGGGCTTATTCTCATTAGCGGATCCTCTTAAATTAAGGAAATAATATAATTAATATCCGCAAATGCAAATCATAACTAATAAACTCGAAATGATATTTATCCAAAATAAAATATTCTTGAATTTATAAAATTACCAAAATGCCCTCGACATCAAAATTTACCAAATTATCCCCAAAATCACAAATTACCAAACTACCCTCAATTTTGATTACAAAAATATCTACAAGTTCTGAATTTATAAAATTACCCCATAAAATATAAAATTACCAAAATACCCCTGACGATGTAAATTACTGAATGAACCCCAAAATCATGAATTACCTAACTCTCCTAATCTGAAATTACCAAAATGTACACTAATTTTAAAATTACAAAATTATCTATAAAGTTTGTGGAATTATCAAATTGCCCTTAATGGTTAACGGTGATTAGAACTCAGTCAACGGTGACAGGAAGCTCATGTCTGGTATTTATGACCTTAGTAAGTCTAATGTTGCTGGCAGTGACCTCCCACGCGTGGTGGAGATGGCGGATCAAGCCCCTTAAAACCGTGAGCTTTTCGGCAGGTGATAGAGTTAGTCGGAAAATGATAATGGGAAGTTGAGGAATAAGATCCAAGTGGTGGCTCGGCCTAGTTTTGGCTAGATCAACGGCAATAATAACAGGTGTAGCCATGGACTTTCAAGCCGCAATCACCGCCGTTCTGGTCGGTTTATGAAAGAGATGATGACGGGTACGTTGGTCGGCTCTTAAGCTTCAGATCGTTACCAAGCTCGACCAGTAAGGTGGTCGGAATCGTGATATCGGGCCGGGTCAAACTAGTTGATTGTGGGTCACGGGTCAACGAGTCGGTCTTCTCTCTCTCTTTCTCTTTCTCTTTCTATTTTAAGAAAGAAAAATAAATGCTTCTCTCTCTTATTCTTTCCTTAAATAGTAACCGGTAATTCTCTCTTTTTTTTTTGTAAGCTTAATACAAATTAAGTTAACACTGGACCCGAGTGCCGAAATAAATCCCACTACGCAGCTATTGAATCGAGTCTGAATTGTCTCGTTTTAATGTCACGACAAAATTTAAATTATTTGAGCGCGATCAATTTATTAATCGTGTCTAATTACCCGTAACGATTTGTAACAATCCGACGACTTTAAAAATTTGTGACGAAATTAAAAATAATATCACACTCAATTAAATAATTTACGGTGCATATGTTACAGTTCTCAACTTGTAAGTTTTCTCACTTTAGGTAGTGAGTCAAGAAAATTGTTGCATAACAGATTTAGCTATCCAAACAAGCATGTTTTAAAATCAATATTAACATATCTTCTTTTCCAATATGTTTCAAGTATATCTTTTGGCTTTTGTGGTGGTTGTCAATATGGAAAGATGCACCAATTTCACTTCTTGTTACTAAGATTAAGTCTGGGTCTCCACTTGAAATTTTACATACTGATATATAAGGACCATCTTATGAATATTCTATTAATGATTATAAATATTACATTTCTTTTGTTAATAATTTTACAAGGTATTGTTGGATATTTCCCTTTGCAATTAAATTAGAAGCATTTGACACATTCAAACATTTCAAACTTCTTGATGAAATTTTTTTTCCTTATCCATTAAAGCCTTGCAGTCAGACATGGGGGGTGAGTTTGTGGCTTTTAAATCTTTTCTTCAACAACAAAGTTTCCAGTTCAGACATAACTGTCCATATACTCCCCATCAAAATGATATGATTGAAAGGAAAACATAAAGACATTGTTACGATAGGGCTTTCTCTTCTAGCTTAGTCTCATTTGCCTCTCCCTTTCTAGTGGGAAGCTTTTCACATAGCTTCTTATCTAATCAATAAGATGCCAACACCAATACTTGGTAATTTGTCTCCCTTTCAAAAGTTGCACAATCAATTACCTAATTATTAGTTTCCTATCGTCTTTAGTTGCTCTAGTTTCGTATTTCTCAAGACTTATAACTAGCATAAAATTGATTTTCATATTAAAAAATGTGTCTTTATTGGTTATAACGCTCTTCATAAAAGTTATATTGAAGAGTTTGGTGTTTTATAAACAAGCTGTTAAGAGCTGAATGATAGGTAATGTTGGGTTTGTTCTAAATAGTTGTTTACTGTAACTAGTTACACTTTTTTGTTTGGCCAAGCCCAAAAGAAAATGAAAAGGAAACCATGGACACAGGTAATGTTTGGATCCTTATTTCATATAATTTTTTTTTTTTTGTTGTTTTATTATAACAGCGATTATTGATTTTTTAAACTAGGAGGCTTGTTTGTTGGAAATCGGATTAGTTTGCTAAAACATCTTGAGAAATATAATAAATTTAAATTTATTAGACTTGCTCTGTTTAGGCTCTATTTCTAATCTTCTTCATTTTGTTAGTGTTCTCTATTGCAAAGTATAGTTTTAATTCTTGTCCAGTAGTATTAGCTTCCTTTCTTCTAGCATAGCGTATCATTGTGTAGCATTAGAGCACTAGTTGTTAAGTGATCAAGAGTGATTTTGTTGATGCATTAAAGTTGGAATTATTATGTTTATAAAATACACATTATACATACATAGTACACTTGTTACACTTGGAATTTTAAAACTGATAGCACCTTTATTATGTTAGATTCATATAATAAAATCATTAATGACCAATTATCATTATCAACCTAATTTATTTTTAATAATTCAATAAATTTAGCCTGAACGCTATAGAGATAACAAAAAATATAGGCTTCAATGATTAAAGACTTTTGTTTTTAGTTTTGCAAAAATTTAGATAGAAAAAAGAAAGGATGAAAAAGAGGTTATAGAATAAGTCCCAAAAGGGTTATGCATAACGAAACTTCATTTTTGTATTGCTACTTGTTGTAACTTCCAATTAGTGTGGTATAGCAAGAAGAGTAAAATTGATAAATTTTAAGAGTTCAATTAAAATTAATAAATAGATTTATCAAACTGAGAAGAAGAGACTATAGATGGAAAAGACATGCAAATAAAGGTCATAAAAATTAATAATGTAAAGAAAATATAGAGTAATATAAAAAAGTCATTGCTTAAGTTGTAAATTAAAGGTTACTATGAAGCGTAATATAATAAAAATTCCTTATTACCTTACATGATAAAGTAACAAATATCATAGACTTAGCAAGCATTCCCACTTTCCCCCAGCTTTTATTACTGTTATCTTATATTTTCATAACCGTTAGATTAAAATCTAAGGCTTGTCAATTACTGATTTTTGTTACCTTATTATGTAAGGTAGCAAAACCCATAATAAAATCATTTTCAAAACCAAATTTGGTGTAAAATAAAAGGAAATGTCTCAATTATTGACTTATTATAACTCATGATCATTTTGCGAATCCTCAAATATCATTTTCTAAAATTAATAAAAGTTTATTTTGCTTTGGGTTTGGTGTCTCATAATCATTCTTAATGGAAGTCTTATGAAGAAATACATGCTCTTCACATCACATTATTTTATATTATTATGATTTTTTTTAATAGATAGCATATGACTTATTGAGCCTTGTATCGCAACTTGAAATCACATGTTTTTCCCAGTTCCATCATTTTAATATTGTAATTTTCACTAATCAGCACACATTTCTCTCTATGTCTGTCTCCTTTCCACCATCGACCATGGAGGCTAATCGCCTGAGAACAGCGTGTATCATCTTCATGAATGTGGGTTGTTATTTGTTGACTTGGATCGGTGTTGAAAAACTTGAAAATATGTTCAACAATGTTAACCTTGCCTTGTTATTTTCCCATGTTTGTTGCACTTGTCATGGCACTTGTCTGTTTTATCTTCCCTAAGCAGTCGTATATCTCTATGTGATAAGATTCTATTCAATCGTTTCCTGCATTGCCTTATCTTTATTTTTTTTAAGATACATCCAACCAAAGATGTATGACTACAGTAAAGTAAATGTGTTTGGTTTTTCTTGCAAGCAAATTGCACTTATCTACTAGTATTCATATTATGGTTACTTCAACGTGAATAACTTTTCACAATAAGAAAAAGAGCACTTATCTACCAATATTTATATTATGGTTACTTCCACAAGAATGACTTTTGACAATAAGAAGAAAAAAACAATTATCTACCAGTACTTATAGTGTTGTCCTTCTACTTCGGTGCACTATCCACCTTGCTGCATAAATGCTTGGTGTATATATGGTAGAAAGATAACGTGATAGTCTCAAAGGCTAGAGGAATGGCAATAGCAGTAGCTTTATATATCTTTCTATTTACCATATTTTGGTAGGTAAATATAATACTGTGGATTGCAATCACTTCCACAATAAGTACTTTTTCTTTATTGTCACCGTCATTCACATAAAAGAGACCATAATACAAGTACTGGCAGATAAGTGCAGTTTGCTTGCAAGCAAAAGCAAACTTAGTTATTTTGTTGTGGTTATACATCTTTGGCTGGATGTATTAAAAAAAGAAACCAAAGATAAGGCAACACATGAAATGATTGAATGAGGATCTTATCACATAGAGATATATGACTACTTAAGGAAGATATAACAAACAAGTGGCCATAACAAGCCCAACAAGCATGGAAAAAATAACAAGGGGAAGGTTAAATTGCTGCACATCTTTTTAAATGTTGCTCCAAGTCAACAAACAACAATCCACAATCATGAAGATGATACATGTTGCTTTGAGGCGATTAGACTCCATAGCCGATGGTGGAAGGGAAACACCAAGAGAGATGTGTGCTAATTGTTTGGTGGGTGGACATGTTTGTAGTAAGTGTAAATTATAATATAAAACAATGGAGCTAGGGAGAGATGTGTGCAATGTAAGGCTCATTAATTCATGCGAAAAAAAATCATAATAATATAAAGTCATGTGATGTGCAAAATTCGTACTTATTCATAAGACTTCAGTTATGAATGAATATAAGACACCAAATCCAAAGCAAAAGAAACTTTTATTACTATTAGAAAATGAAATTCAAGGATTCGCATAATGATTGTGAGTTATCATAATAATATAAAGTCATGTCATGTGCATAATTCATACTTATTCACAAGACTTCAATTATGAATGAATATGAGACACCAAATCCAAAGCAAAAGAAATTTTTATTACTATTAGAAAATGAAATTCTAGGATTTGCATAATGAACGTGAGTAATCATAGGTCAATAATTGAGGCCTTAGCGTTAAATAATTTGACACCAAATTTTTTTTTTAAAATAATTTGATTATATTACTCTTTATAGTAACCTTTAATTTAGAGCCTAAATAATGACTTTTTATGTTATTCCATATTTTCTTCACATAATTAGTAATTTTTATAACCTGCATCTACGTGTTTTTTCCATCTGTAATCTTCTCTACTGAGTTTGATCAATCCATTTATTAATTTTAGCTGAACTATTAGAATATATCAATTCTATTCTTCTTTGGTACATCATACCAATTGCAAGTTGCAATAAGTAGTAACGCAAAAATGAAGTTTATTTATGTATGCGACTTTTTGGACCTATTCTATAACATACTTTTCTTCTTTTCTTCCTTCTATCTGAATTTTTACAATACAAATAACAATCTTTGACTATGGGAGTCAATACATTTTTTGTTATTTCTATAGTGTTCAAGTTAAATTTGTTGAATTACTAATAGTTATCAAATTATAAGTGTAATAAATGTACCATGTACATATGACATGTACTTTTCCCGTTTTCTAAATGTTGGTAGGCGTGGGAAATTTATATGATAATTGATGGTCCTATAAATGATTACTGAATAAGATGATAGGGACAATTGTACGACTTCTATAAGTGATGGAATGTTCATGTCACTATTGCATTAAATAATCCACTCTCGTTTATTGTTAATAGGATTGCCAAAATAGTAATGCTACATAATTGAATTAATATTTATTCTAAAAGAGTCATCTCATCACAATAGATCATTGGTAGTGACATAGTCGGTTTATGTTTCCTCAAATAAATTAATATTTAGTGTTAAACAAAGGGAAAGAAATTAAATTAATAGTATTCTCATTGATTTAGTTTTGTAACCTAGTATATTAGAAGGTTTTAATTTTAAGCACAATTTTTATGGCAACGATTGTACCCATAATTAAAGAATTTGATGTATTTAGATGTCAATTTTTGATTTTGCAATCCCTGTTGGAAGTTTGCCTACGATGGCCGCAGTCTTGTGCTTTTACTTTTAATTAGATAAGTAATTTTTTTAAAAAAATTAATGAATGTATTTTATTTTAAATCACAAAGTTTTAATTTTTTTTTTTTGCTTTGATATAATATTTCCTTTTAAGAAGTAAAGCTTACTATATCCCTTAATTTTGAGTATCTTATTTTCTTTAATTTCAATTTTCTTTAATTTCAATAAACTTACCCACCTAGCTCAAGCCAGCCTTAAATCAAGTATAAATATAATCAATAATTATCATGAATTTATGCACTAAACCTTAATTATAATGTAATGCCATTTGGTCAACTAATGCCTAATTCAATGAGTTGAATAGGTAAGCATTCATGATTTTTGCTTTAAGTAAGGGCCATATATAAAATCATACACACAAAAAAGGGAGGGGGGAGACCAAGGCACTCTTTTCTCTGGCTGTTTGGTATGGCTAGCAGCAAGTGTTGGCGCTGCAGTGTGCATGCATATATTACAAATATCTAAAAGGCATAAAGCACTTTCTTTGGCCGAGTGGTGGACTTGTGAGTGGTGGACTTGTGGGCAGTGGACTTGTGAGAGCGGTGGACTTGTGAGAGTAGTAGTTTGAGTTTTTGTGAACTTAAATTCTTTTTCAATTAAGTATGATTGAGTAGAATCAATTTGTAGTCTTTTTTTCTTACGAAATGCATGAAATGCGAGTGAAGGGATACATCATTCGAATATTTATTAGGGTTATTGACTTGGACATGTGTTTCATAGAATTTAATATAAAATTGTAGTTCTAGTTATTTGTCTGATTGTAAATATCATTAATTATTATCAATTTATCTGATTGCATGACGTAACTATATGATGAAATATCAATAAAAATAAAACTTTAACTAGATTTTATTACAAGAAATTAAAATGAAAAAAAACAAAATCAAAATCAAAAGAGATGTCATTATATATTATTATTCTCCCTCCCTCTTTGGCAAACAAACTGTCTTTGTCTTTTGATCTTTTTTTCAGCTCCTCTTGTTTTATTTAATTAATTAAACAAGTCATGTCAAGTCATTTTCTTGCAGCAGTTTTAATTTAATGAATAGAAAACATCAGAAAGTGAAATGCAACAAAACTACTTAAATAACTTTTTCGTGTTGTTTCAAATCATCAATAGTAAGGTATTGTGTCTGTGATGAAATTTTCCACCAAGTATTACATATGTTAAGTGAAAGAATGCATTCATTAAAAGTGCCTCAATCTAGATTGCACGCCCATAAATTTAAATTCAAAATAAATAAAACAAAATGAAATAAAAACTTGAATTAAAAATATAAGGAATGGATGGGATCTTCTGTACTTGCTTACATAAATATAGATATAAATAAGCATGTATTGATGTAGGCATTGCATAGTGAATTGGTGATACAAGGAGTGCACCAATTGTATAAATTTTTTTGTTACATTTGAAAAGGCTGCATTCTCTGTAACTACACATGTGAATTAGTTTAGATCATGGGGAGAAGCTTAAGGATCATTGAAGCGGTAAAAATGTGATACGATGTGATGTGATGTTAACAATGGTTTAAAATAAAGATGACATACATATGAGTTTTTGTATCCATCTTGGCTAGCTGTATGATGTGCCTAGAGTGCAAGACTTGCATTGCACGAGCACCAATAGAGAGGAAAGCTTTTAAGGAATTTATAATTGTGAATTCAAACTCGTGCAATAAGTCATTTTGAGGATGCATGCTAGTATGACTTGTCATTTAAGGGACTTCAGAGCCAACCAACAAGCCTTAATGTGTCATCTAAAGTTGTAGAGTTTTAGACGAGCAAGACACATTATATGCATATAATTTTAGATGGTCTAGAACGAAGTGGTTGGATGCCGTTTTGACTCATTTTTAATGGCTTGTGAGATGCACGCGAAGAAGGGTGTTGTTTCGGTTAGTTTTGGCGGGAAAGGTTTGGTAGCATAACAAACCCAGAAATGAATGCAGCATATGCATATATAGCTGGATTTTCTAGAATATTCAGAATTGATTGAGAGAGAGATCTAAGGGCTATGAGAAGAGAAAGGAGAGATATTTGATCTTTGTATATTGTCTATAATCTCTGTAAACTTTGAATTCATACTAGTAAAATTTCCTTGCTTGATTCTTCAAGTGAATGTAGGCATCTTTGTTTGTGCTAAACCACTATAAACTTCGTGTCTTTGCTGTTTGTTTGATTTTGTGTTCTTGATCTTGTGTTGGTGATTTGTGATTCTTGGTCTGTTTTCTTGAATCTTGTCTATGGATCTTAGTTCTTGGGTGAATTTAATCCATTTCCCAAGGGTTAAATTTTCACAAATTGGTATCAGAGCCTTGGATCTGTTCAACAAGATCCAAGAATGGCTACCAAGATAGATCTGGAAAAATTCACTCGGTTAAAATGACTTCAACATGTGGAAGATCAAGATAAAGCTCTACTTATTACACAAGGTTTGGGGAGGCCATTGAACCATCAACAAAGGCTGAAAGGAATGAGCCTTCATCATCCAAGACTCCTAAACAGCAAGTTGAGATTTATAAAAGGGTAAGAAGCATAATTATTCTTAGTCTTGGAGACTCTGTGATTAGAGAAATCTTAAAAGAAAAGATTGTTACTGCATTGTATGCCAAACTGGAACAGATTTATATGAAAAAATCTTTAACAAACATGCTATATATTAAAAGGAAAATGCTATCATTAAAGATGACAGAAGGATCATCGCTTGATGAGCACATTAATGAGTTTAATAAAGACTGTAATGGGCTGGAAACTATTGATAAAGGACTGAGGGATGAAAGTAAGGCACTATCATTAATTAGCTCTTTACCAAAGTCATATGAGCACTTTATGGATGCCTTGCTGTATGGGAGGCAAACTCTTTCTTTAGAAAAAGTAAAATCAACTCTTGGAACTGAAAAGCTTAAAGATAAGCTGGACAGCACAGGAGGTAAACTAGTGAGGGTTTAATGGCTAGAGGCAGACCTAAGAAAAAGAAAAACAATGGAAAGAAACCTAGAATATCTAAGTCAAAACGAAAACATTTGAAATGTTTCCAGTGTCATAAAGAAGGGCATTTTAAGAGAAATTACTTTGAAAGGAAATCCAAGTCACAGGATTCAAAAGATAAATCAGTGATGCAACCATAATCATATAAAAAAGGTTGGTTTTGAGACTGCTGGAGTACTTATTGCCTTAAAAGGGAAACCTCAAGGTCAGTGGGTACTTGACTTTGGTTATACCTTTCAAATGAGTATAAATGAAAGCTACTTTACGATAAATCAATCATATGATGATGGTGTGGTTTTGATGGGAAACAATTCAATGTGTAAGGTAGTTGGAATTGGAACAGTGAGCCTTAAGATGTCTGCTGGTATAGTTAGAGATCTAACTCAAGTTAGGCATATTGCTGAACTAAAAGGAACTTAATCTCTATTGGCATACTGGATTAGATAGGTTATGTCATTATGGCTGATAAAGGGATATTGAGTGTTATTAAAGGCTCAATGGTAATAATGAAGGATACCAAGTTAAATGGTTTATATGTGTTGAATGGACAAACAACTATTGGGGAGGCAGGTGTCATTGAAAGTAGTATGGATAGATTTAAGCTATGGCATTTGAGGTTGGGGCATATGAGTGAGAGAGGCTTGAAAGAGCTTAAAAAACAAGGGGTTTTTAAGAATGATAAATGGAATTCTTTAGAGTTATATGAAGATTGTGTATTAGGGAAGGCTTTCAAGTTAAAGTTTGAAACTGCATTTCATTCTACTAAAGAAAAGGTTGTATACATACACTCTAATTTGTGGGGGCTTGCACAAGTGACTTTTCTTAGTGGTTGTAGGTATTTTTTATCCTTTATAGATGACTACTCAAGGATGGTTTAGGTTTATGTGCTTAAGAGTAAATATGAGGTGGTGGAAAGGTTCAAAAGGTAGAAGACCCTGGTGGAAACACAGACCGGTTTAAAGGTGAAAACCTTGAGGATAGATAATGGATTGGAATTCTACAACAAACAGTTTGAGGATTTTTGTGAAAACAATGGTATCATGAGACATAAGATAGTAACATACACCCTCAGCAAAATGACCTTGCTAAGAGGATGAACATGACCTTAATGGATAAGGTGAGATGTATGTTGTTATGTTCAAAGTTGCCAAAGACACTTTAGGTAGAGGCTTTAAGCATAGCAAGCTACCTGGTCAATAGAAGCCCATTAACAACAATAAATTATAAAACACCTATTGAGTTATAGCCTGAAAGGGTTGCCGATTACTCTAAACTAAGAATTTTTGGTTGTTTGGCTTACGCACATGTCAAACAAGGTAAATTAGAACCAAGGGCTTTGAAGTGTAAATTTCTAGGATACCTTGATGAAGTTAAAGGCTATAGGTTATGGTGTGTTAATTTTAAGCCACCAAAGTGCATAATAAGCATAGATGTGACATTCAATAAGGTAGAAATTATGAATCAACCTAAAACTTCAAAATCTGAAGAACATAAACCAAAAACTAAAAATGAAACCATATAATTTAAGGTGGAGTCCCATGAAACTACAGAGGCTGAATCAGTAACTGAAGAAGACATAGAAAGTGTAGGTGAGAATGATGGTGCTCAAGAGTTAGAGTCAATTGAAAGTGAGGGTGATACTTATCAGCTGGCAAGGGACAAAAAGAGAAAGGTTATGAGACCACCAAAGAGGTATACAGTGTCAGATTTGATCGCTTATGCATTAACTACTGCACATGAGGTAAATGATGATAAACCTAGAACTTATGAAGAGGTTATTAATAGTAAAGATAAGTTGAAATGGAAAAATGCCATGGATGAAGAAATTGAATCACTTATGAAGAATGAAACCTGGAAACTAGTTGTGAAGCCATAAAAGAGAAAGATTGTTAGTTGCAAATAGATTTTCAAAATTAAAGAAGGCATATCTGATTTAGAACCAAAGAGGTTTAAAACTAGATTTATGGCAAAGGGTTCCACACAGAAGGAAGGGTTGATTTCACTGACGTTTTCTCTTCAATTGTGCGACATGCTTCCATCAGAATCATTCTAGCACTTGCTGCAATTCAAGACATGTATCTTGAGCAAATGGATGTCAAAATAACTTTTTTTCATGGTGAATTACAAGAAGAAATTGTAATGAAACAACATGAGAGGTATATAGTACCTAGAAAGGAAAACCATGTTTGTTTGCTAAAAAAGTCTTTGTATGGCTTAAAACAATCACCTAGGCAGTAGTACTTGAAGTTTGACAGTTTCATGATTAAACATGCCTATAGCAGATGCAACTATAACTGTTGTGTATACTTTAGGGACATAGGTGATGGTAAGAAGATTTACCTCATATTTTATGTAGATGAAATGCTTATAACATGTCATGACAAAGGAGAAGTTGATCATTTAAAAGGGCTTTTGAGCAGTAAATTTGAAATGAAGAACCTTGGAGTTGCCAGGAAAATTTTGGGTATGGAGATAATTAGAGACAAGAAAAGGAAACTGATGTGTTTTACTCAAAGAAAGTTACATAAGAAATGTGTTATTTAAATTTGGTATGCATGAGTCCAAATCTGTTTAAACACCTATGGCAAATCATTTTAGGCTATGAGTTGCATAGTGTCCACAAATTGATGTAGAATAGCAAAGAATGGCTAGCATGCCGTACTCAAGTGTTATTGGGAGTCTCATGCATGCCATGGTACTGACAAGGCCAGATATCTCACATGCTATGAGCTTGATGAGTAGGTTGATGGCTAATTTAGGTTATGAACACTAGAGGGTAGTCATTTGGATAATGAGGTATCTAAAAGGCACCATTGAGTTTGGTTTGTTGTATGGTAGGTCAAATAAAGAAGGGTATAAGTTGGTTGGTTATGTTAATTTAGATTTTGCTAGGGATTTTAATAAGAAAAGATCTTAGACATGGTTTTTGTTCCCTTTAGGAGGCTATACAGTCAATTGGAAAATAACTTTGCAGAGCGTGGTTGCTTTATCCACAACAGAGGCTGAATACACAATAGCTGCAAAAGCTTTCAAAGAAGTAATTTGGTTAAAAGAAATGGTTTCTGAGTTAGGAGTAGAACAAGAGTAAGTTGTAGTGTATCGTGGCAGCCAAAGTGCAATACACCTGAGTAAAAAATCAGACTCATCATGAAAGAACAAAACATATTGATGTGAAGCTGCATTTTGTAAGACTTGAGGTATCAAGAGGGGTTGTGAAACTGCTGAAGATTTATGCTAAACAAAATCCAATTGATATATTGACTAAACCTGCGCCATCTGCCAAGTTCAACCTCTGCTTGAACGTAGTAGGAGTTTGTAGGTTTGAATTAACTGCAAAGAATGAGGAATGAAGCAAGAAGAAGTAACTAGAGTTCTGAGTTCAAAGTGGAGATTGATAAGTGTGAACTCAAACTCAAGTGCAACAAGTCATTTTGAGGATGATTGCTCGTATTATTTGTCATTTTAGGGACTTCAGAGCCAACTGAAAAGCCTTAATGTGTCATCCAAAGCTGCAGAGTTGTACACGAGCAAGACTCGTGATATGCATCTAATTTCAGGTGGTCCAGAACAACATGGTTGGATGCTGTTTTGAACTCATTTTTAATAGCTTGTGAGATACACGTGGAGATGGGTGTTATTTCAGTTAGTTTTCGTAGGAAAGGTTTGTTAGCATAACAAACCCAAGAAACAAAATAGAACATATACATATATAGCTGGAGTTTCTAGAATATTCACAATCGATCGAGAGAGAGATCTAAAGGCTGTAAAAAGAGAAAAGAGAGATCTTTGATCTTTGTACATTGCCCATAGTCTCTGTAAACTTTGAATTCACACTAGTAAAATTTCCTTACTTGATTCCTCAAGTGGATGTAGCCATCTTTGTTTGTGTTGAATCACTATAAACTTTGCGTCTTTGCTCTTTGTTTGATTTTGTGTTCTTGATCTTGTGCTGGTGATTTGTGATTTGTGGATTGTGTTCTTGAATCTTGTGTGTGCATCTTAGATCTTAGGTGAATTTAATCCATATCTCAAGGGTTAGATTCTCAAAGGAATATTGTTAAGGGTGGTAAAAATATCCGTTCGATTTAGATCTAGATCGTATTCGAGTGATGTAAGCCGGGTATTATTAGGCTCGGGTATGAAGTCGAGCTAGTCGTAAGCATTACTTGATAAACATAGGACTCGGCCTGAAACCTAGATTTTATTAAAAAAATAATATACAATATATATTATTTTAAATATTTATATTTATTTTATTCATATATTATACATATGTAAAGTTTTAAACACTTAAAATTTATTTTTTTATGGTAAATTTTATTAAAATAAATTTAAAACTTATAAAATTATAAAAAAATAAAAAAATATACATATATAATATTAAAAAATACAAAATCCAGATATTCGAATTAAAACTCGGCCTGGTGCTAGGCTTAAAAAACTCAACCCAGATGTCTAAAAAAATACCTCCGAATCAAGTCTAGACATTGTGATACCCGGACCCGGACTCGAATTTTACCAACTCTAAATATTGCAGTAATGATGTGAGTCTCATGTGACAACATGATAAAAGCTGAAATAATAACCATCAATTTATCACAAAATATCTAGGACGAGAGCTACCATTAAAAGGGAGACTCCATTGGCTCTTAAATCCCATCAGTCTTTGATTCGAATGTTGTTACGAGAGATAAGATAACATATAAAATAATTAAATGTCAAATTTCAAATGTAAAAGAAAGCCATGGACTTGAATGAGATATTCTTCTCATTATCTCATCCTGCATATCGTAAAATTGAGTTGTAATATCATATTCATATAGTCCTATTTATCACCAAGAGCATGCCATGCATAGAGCAAGACAATGGCGCACACTCTCTGGCATATATATGGCCAACTCGAGCACCCGCTGCAGACTGCATGCACTGCCGCTATACTGTTAGCGAGAGGCAGGCTATTCATCTCTTGTTTTAATGACATTATTATATGATATAATATAAAATGGACCTTTCAATAAAATAAATAATAATAACATTATTAATTATTTATTTTTCTCTTTCTTTGAACAAGTAGTGCAATTTACTAATACAACTATCCCTCTCTGTCCTTTGTCTCTCGTGCTTCACTCTCTCAAGTCTCATCTTTTCTTTTCATCTTCTTGAGTGGTTTCATCGTCTTTTCAACTGGTCATCCTCTTTAAGTCTCTACGGATATGATGACGGTGTTAAGCTTTTTTTCTGTATTGAGTTTGTGTTTCTCTGGGTGTGTGGGAGTTCTTTGTAGATGCGAATGCTGAGACATTAACAAAGTGCATGGCTGTAATTGCATTACTAACGCCTGCGAATTTTACCTGGTGGAGTGATATATTTTCTTAATTATGTTATTTACACGGTTGCTCTTTGGTGGCCTTTTTTAGTATTTGCATTTACAGTGTTTTTGGCTGTAATCAATGAGATTATATTCCCAAAACTTTACAATTGCAAATACGTGGTCGTGATCGTCTACGCTTGTGCTCGAACTGGCATCATTCTTCAGTTTCCTCAATACAGCAAACCCGGAACCACAACTGAGAGTTCTGAAGAGAGTGACCCTAAGCTAAAAGAGAGAAGGATAGTTTTAAATAAAATTCTCTTGTTCATTCTTATGACCTTCATCTTTCGAGAATTTATCACTATCATCCGTGACTTGGGAGTCTTAATTTTGGAGGCTAGTCACGCACCTACCCCTCCTTCTGCTTCTGCTTCAACTTCAAACACCGCAAACTGTGAGGTTACTCACTTTTTGGCTGGGGTGAAGTGGGAGGTTCTCGCCGAAAGCTCTAGTTATGTGACTGCTACCCTTGCTTTTCCTGTCTTAGTCGGCACGGTTGGCCTCTCTTGCTACAGGCCTGCATGGTCCTTAGTAATAGCGTAGTTTTGGGGTTAGTATACGTTATTTTTTCCACTTTTTATCTTTAACATTATCATTATTCTTTTTTTAGTTATTAAAATATTTTATCTAAGTAAATAATTATGAATTAGTAGGATCAGAGGCCAATCCTACCAGTGATGTTGTGCCAACTGCAGCCCTTCCATTGCAGCACGAGTTTGACACTGTCGACACCGACTGCGCTTGATCATTCTTGAAGTCATGAACTTATTCGGCTTATGGAGTTTTTAGTATTTACTTAAACCTCTATCGCTATTAATTACATTACATATGATTTTGTATTATGATCCATGACTGATGTTTATGAACATGCTGTACTTTCGTATGTTTTTATTATTATTGTTTTATGACTCATGTTTATGATGCTGTTTTCATATGTTATTATTCTAGTTGTTCTGGCTGATTTTATCTTTAAATTTTATTTATTTCTTTGTTTTGTGATGATGATGGCTGAGGATTTGCTTTCTGACGGCCGCTGCGAAAATGAAGTCCAACAATTAATATATAAAAATCATCCAGGGTTAGGGATAGCGCTAGAGGCCAGGGCTACTCGGTTTTCCCATTTTTATTAATCCGCATCCATCCATTACGAAAGTTTCATCATGATCTTTGTCCCTCCATCTCTTTCACTTTTAATGAAATTTTATTGGAAATACCACCAATTTTTGTTTTTCTTTATATTGAAAATTTCAAAAATCTATTTCTACTTACACGAGGCAACTACAAATTAAGAACCAATTAAATTAAACATTTCAAACAAGTTTGGCTACTTGTGTCTTTGTTGTGATTGGCCGGTTTTTAATTGGCTTTTGTCTAGTTTTTGTTTGAGAGTTTCGCTCGCTTGACTCTCATTTTTTCTTTATTTTTTAATAAACCCACATTTTAAACAATTTTATCAGAGAAAGTATCTTAATCTTCCTTTTTTTCCCCAAAAAAAAAAAGATTTTTACTGTTTATGGTGAAAGCTAAATGAAATAATTGAACCACTCAGTACAATATTGCTGTCTCTAAGAACTATATACAAGCTTTTTGTCTTCATCCATTCATTGCTTGCCCAAAGAACATGAATTGAACTTACAACATTATAATATTCCCAACTTTGGTAATGTACAGCCTGGAGACTCTGTGATTAGAGACATCTCAAAAGAAAAGACTGTTGCAGTATTGTGGGCCAAATTGGAACAGATTTATATGACAAAATCTTTAGCAAACAGGCCGTATATTAAGGGCTCGCCTATGTTGCAACCATTTTACGTTTCAACAGTTTTTAATTTTTTCTGGTTTACTTACATTTAGATCCCTTATACTTTTTATAAAATAAAATAAGTAGAAAATTTTATAAATATTTACATATAAATTTTTTTTATATTTATTTTAAATAAAAATTTTATAAATATTTACATATAAGTCCTTTTTTATATTTATTTTAAACAAAAATTTTATAAATATTTACATATAAGTCTTTTTTTATATTTATTTTAAACAAAAATTTTATAAATATTTACATATAAGTCCTTTTTCATATTTATTTTAAAGAGAAAATTTTATAAATATTTACATATAAGTTCTTTTTCATATCTATTTTTATTATTTAATTTTTTTATTTATTATATTTAATTATTATTTTATTAGTTATTAATATATAAATATAATATGATATAATAAAATAATGTTCTAATATAATTTATTTTTATATTATAATATTTACATATAAGTTCTTTTTTTATAAAATGACATTTGAAAAGAATTTTAATGGTTGTTATTATTGTTGTTGTTGTTGTTGTTGTTGTTATTATTATTATTGCTATTAAATTTTTTTATTTTAATTTATTTTAATTATTATTATTAATAAAATTTATTACTTTTATTATTTTAATTTTTATTATACCGTAATTAATTTATTATTATTAGTATTAATATTTCTATTATTAAAATATATTAACTGTATTATTTTAATTACAATTAATTATTATTATTATTAAAATTTATTAATAATTTTTTATTATTTTAATTATTATCATCATTAATATTATTATTGCCATTAATTTCATTGTTATTTTATTCTTATTATTAAATTTTATTAATTTTTTAACTAATAATAATAGTATTATTATTATTATTTTAATTATAATATGTACAAATAATATTAGAGACATAATTAATATAGGGTATTTTAGTTATTTGCAACAGTCTATTTTAATTATAAAATAAAGTAAACACATTAATGGAAATGTTATTCATTCTTATTCCAATTTCTATATCTCAAGTAAATAACTTATTATAATTCAAACTCTTACCTATGTTTGGAAGTTTTAAAAGCTAGATTGTTGTTGTTGTTATTATTATTATTATTATTGCTATTAAATTTTGTTATTTTTAGTTATTTTAATTATTATTATTAATAAAATTTATTACTTTTATTATTTTAATTGTTATTATACCGTAATTAATTTATTATTATTAGTATTAATATTTCTATTATTAAAATATATTAACTGTATTATTTTAATTACAATTAATTATTGTTATTATTATTATTAAAATTTATTAATAATTTTTTATTATTTTAATTATTATTAATGGGAATGTTATTTTATTAAAATAATAAAGTAATAAATTTTATTAATAATAATAATTAAAATAAATAAAAATAAAAAAATTTAATAGCAATAATAATAACAACAACAACAACTATTAAAATTCTTTTTAAATGTCATTTTATCAAAAAAATATATAAATATTATAATATAAAAATAAATTATATTAGAATATTGTTTTATTATATCATATTATATGTATATATTAATAACTAATAAAATAATAATTAAATATAATTAATAATAAATTAAAATAATAAAAATAAATTTGAAAAAGAACTTATATGTAAATATTTATAAACGTTTTTGTTTATTGTATTTTACAGAAAATTTAAGGGACTTTAATATAATTTTACCACAAAAACCAAAATCAGTTGTAAGGTATAACTGTTGCAACATAGGCGGACCCGTATATTAAAAAGAAAATGTTCTCATTAAAGATGGCAGAAGGATATGTGATCTAAAAATTAAGAATAATTGTTAATTTTTTTATATTTAAATTCTTTTATGATTATTAATAAAGTAAATTTATTTTAATTAAAATTATTATGATGTATTCTCACCCTAAATAGAATATTAAATTTATTAAAAAAATATTAACTTTGATCGGGACCTATCAAAACGTTGCTCTCCAATTATCTGTGCAAGACACAAGCGTGAATCATTATTATGGACAGAAAAAATTGCACGCATGAGGCATTGTCATGGACACGGGGAAAAAAGGTCCTTTAAATATATTTGTGTTTTTAGTGTGGAAAAGAGGTTGCCAAAACAAGTGGTCAAAAGTTAAGTCAAACAAAACGAGCACGGCAGATCATAAAATGAGAATTTTTACCCATTTTTCACTAATATTCCTTTCAGCTTGTGCTCACTTAAAAGTGCTTCCAAATTAAAGGAAGAACAGTATATGTCAAGGCTTTCTAGCCCAGCCTTTTTGACGGAGCAGAAAACGTTAAAAGACAACAATATGTAGCTTTGAAATTGTAAAGTCCCTGTAATTGTTTAGACCTAAGACATTAACTATTTTTCATTTATTTTATGCAAATAATAGAAAACTATATAGTCAATGCATGAGGCGATGACCCTAATTTTCAAAGAATCCATCCTTAAACTAGATTAATTAGCATCTGATTTCCAATTAGCTCATAGCCTCATACAAAAAGTTCAATTCATCTTTTGCTGTTTGAGTATTGTTTTAACGATTTACAATGACTCTTCAACTACACAGCGCAAATTTTTTTCGACCTTAAAATTCGACCATATTGCTTGTGATAGGAATGAAATGAATATATACAATGGGAATCAAATAAGACTATAAAGATGATGATCAGAATCAGAATCAGTGAAGATCTTTCACAGCCCAGCAGTTATGGTCAAAGTCAAACTATTATGGCATTCATAAAGCCATTGCTAAAATGCAAATTTAAAAATTATATTGTATAAATCTAGGATTTAAGAAGGAATCTTTTTTGGAGAATCTATTGTTATCTTTTGCTCTCCATTATTTCCAAAATAATAACAATTAAAAAAATAACCCAACAATTATTGCGGAGGGCTGTTGTGTTTTAATTTGAATGTAAGACTTATATATATAGAGCAGGTATCCTCCAAGCTAGCAATTTAACTGATACGCTGCCTCGTCGATCCACAAGGATTCCTTGACCAAGCACACAATATCAAGACTTTATTTGAGATGTTACTCATGTGTGTGCATGGGCACGCGGAAGATGAAGAGTGACATGACTTGGTTAATTACATGTTGGAGCTATCTTCTTGACTTGGTCATTAATTCGGTCATGGAAGATTATTTGCTATTATTTGATTATTGTTGTTATTTGATTTGCTTTGATTTGTTAAGCTTAGAGACTAAGTCAAGCTAGCAATCCGGCCACGATCTTGCCACGATCTTGGTTCAGTTAGGCTTAGTGGATTTGTAAGTATAAATTAAAGCTCCAGTAAATGAATAAAATTATTCAGCATCAATTAAATTCTAACACTAGTGGCTATTCTCACCCTTAAGGAAACTCTATCCTAATTTGCTTTGACTGGGACCGCATTAGTGGTATCAGAGCAAAGGTTACTATGACTACCAACAGAGATCGACTAGATCATGTAGAGACGGAAATCGCAGAATTACAAGAAGGTATGAAACGAATGGAAGTAGGACAGGTGGGGATGAGTGACAAGTTGCATCAAATTGAGGAAACTCTTAGCAAGCTTGCAGAATCCATGTTAGCCTTGAAGGGGACTCCGAGCCACAACAACACGGTACCTTCAAATGTCACTCAGCCTTCCGAGTCATCTCATCACAGCCGAGGAGCAGAGGGAAATCGGCAGCAACTGGTGACACGACCCACTAAGCTTGAATGTCCAAAATTTGCTGGCGAGGATCCTACTGAATGGCACAATCGAATACTTCAGTTCTTTGACTATCAAGCGACCGCCGAGGAGGAAAAGGTGTCTCTCGCTTCTTTTTATCTCGAAGGTGAGGCAAACCAATGGTGGCAATGGCTGCAACGTGCATACCGAGAGGAAAACAAGACGGTAACATGGGATACCTTTGTGGAGGAACTTTGGGCATGTTTCGGACCTACGGAATGTGAAGATTTTGATGAAGCTCTATCAAGAGTTAAACAAACGGGAACACTCCGTGATTATCAAAAGGAGTTCGAAAGGTTGGGAAATAGAGTAAGCGGTTTGGGGCGCAGCGGGGCATCAGTAGGAACCTTCATGGGTGGCTTGAAATCGGAGATTGCGGAGGAAATACGGATGTTTCGGCCCAAGACACTGAAGGATGCTATTACTCTTGCGCGTATGAGGGATGAACAACTAGCTCGACAAAAGAAAGCATCACAGACTCCATTCTTTAATCGAGCAACAACCAATTTGGCAACAACTAATCGGTCTCCAGCAGCTAACAATACCAAAAGGTTAACATGGGAGGAGATGCAGAGGAGGAGAGCACTTGGTTTATGCTTCAATTGTAATGAACGTTTCACTGCAGGTCATAAATGCCAGGGCTCACAGATATTGATGATTGAAATAGAATCTGCCAGTGAAGAGAACACCAATAACGAGCAAGTAGAGGGACAACAACCAGAACCCGAAATCACTTATTATGCACTGACTGGGTGGACAGCACCACAGATCATGCGAGTTGCAACAAAAATTGGGCCTTACCACATAATGGTGCTTGTTGATAGCGGGTCAACCCACAACTTTATTAGTACCCGAATGGCTGCTTTACTACAATTACCAGTGATACCAACTTCAGAATTTTCAGTAAGGGTGGCTAATGGGGAAAACCTTAAGTGCAAGGGCAAATTTGAAGGGGTACAGGTAGTATTGCAAGATGTTCCATTTACTCTCACTCTGTATGCATTGCCACTTGTAGGTTTGGATATGGTGTTGGGGATCCATTGGTTAGAATTATTGGGAACGGTGGTGTGTAATTGGAGACTCCTTACCATGGAATTTAATTGGCAGAATAAGAAGCAACAGTCCAAGGCATCAAGCCTCAAATACCACGAACAACTTTCAATGAAATTGCAAAAGATGTGAAACAGGGACAGCTTGGCTTTGCAATATGTTTCAACATCAACCTTAAAGCATCCTTGAGTAAATCGGCTCCCGACATGCAGCCAGTTTTAGAAGAATATGCAGCCCTATTTCAAAAGCCAACGCAACTACCACCACATAGAGAAATCGAGCACAGCATAGCATTGAAAGAGGGAACCGAACCTATCAACGTTCGACCCTATCGCTACGCTTATTTTCAGAAAGCAGAGATAGAAAGACAAGTTAATGAGATACTTATGGCAGGCCTCATACGACCGAGTACGACCCCATTTTCTTCACCTGTACTGTTGGTAAAAAAGAAGGACGGAACCTGGCGCTTTTGTACGGACTACCGCACCCTTAACGGAGTTACTATCAAAGATCGTTTTCCTATCCCTACTGTCGATGATATGTTAGACGAGCTACATGGAGCCACCTTCTTCACTAAGCTTGATCTTCGAGCAGGATATCACTAAGTGAGAGTCCGACCTGCTGATGTCCACAAAACAGCGTTCAGAACTCATAACGGCCACTACGAGTATTTGGTCATGCCGTTTGGTTTGTGTAACGCCCCCTCAACTTTTCAAGCTATTATGAATTCAATATTCCGTCCATATTTAAGAAAATTCATTCTGGTTTTCTTTGATGATATACTCATCTAGAGTCCATCTTGGAATTGTCATATTGAACATGTGAAACTGGCGTTGAGTATTCTTAAACAGCATCAGTTTTTTGTCAAGGCGAGTAAATGCAGTTTTAGCCACAAAGAGTTGGAGTATTTAGGGCATATAGTGACCTGCCACGGAGTGAAGGTGGACGCGGGAAAAATTGATGCTATGGTTTCATGGCCATCACCGAAAAATACTACTGAATTAAGGGGATTTTTGGGGCTCACTGGTTATTACAAAAAACTTGTACGGGGGTATGGAGTGCTTGCTCGTCCTCTCACCAACTTGCTAAAGAAAAATCAGTTTGCATGGAATAAGGAGGCTGAAGACGCGTTTGTCAATTTAAAGAAAGCTATGAACACTACTCCCATTCTAGCAATGCCTGACTTCAGCAGTACATTCATAATTGAGACTGATGCCTCTGGAGACGGCATCGGAGCGGTACTGCAACAACATGGCAGGCCGATAGCTTTTATGAGCAGAGCCATTGGAATTTCAAAAAAATCTTGGTCCGCATATGCGAAGGAAATGCTTGCAATTATTACGGCAGTTCGGCTATGGCGGCCTTACTTGTTAGGGAGGAAATTCATTGTCCAAACGGATCAACGGAGCCTCAAATACTTGCTTTAACAATGTATTGCTACACCAGAGCAGCAAGAATGGCTCACCAACTCATGGGATATGAAATACAGTATCGACCGGGAAAGGAGAATCACGCTGCTGATGCTCTTTCGCGTAGGCCTGAGAGTCTAATAATCCATAGTCTTTTTGTGCCACAGATTTCAATTTGGAGTGAAATTATACAAGCTGCCACGTTGGATGACTATATGCAACGACTCCAAGCCTTAGCCAAATCAAACACACCAAGCCCATACACAATTCGAAATGGTCTAGTCTTTTTTAAAGGCTGAGTTGTTGTGCCATTAAAATTACGGGAGTCGTTAATTTTTGAAGCTCATGACACCAAGATGGGTGGTCACTCTGGCGTCTTCAGAACATATAAGCGGCTGGCAGCTCAATTTTATTAGCCTAGCATGTTTAAAGCAGTGCAAGACTATGTCAGTAGGTGTGAAATTTGTCAAAACACCAAGGCTTCTTCACTAAAACCTGCAGGTCTCCTTCAACCCCTGCCGATTCCATGCCAAGTTTGGGATGACATCACTCTTGACTTCATTGAAGGGTTGTCGAATTCCCAAGGAAAGGATACCATCTTTGTTGTTGTTGATCGACTCAGTAAATATGCACACTTCATGGCCTTCTCGCACCTTTTCACAGCAAAGTCAGTGGCGGAGAAATTTATGGATGGCATAGTCAAGCTCCATGGCATGCCCAAGTCAATTGTGAGTGACCGAGACCCAATTTTTATTAGTAAGTTCTGGCAAGCGTTCTTTCAAATGTCAGGAACAAAATTGAAGCTGAGTTCCGCGTACCATCCGCAAACCGACGGCCAAACAGAAGTCACCAATAGATGTCTCGAACAATACCTTCGCAGCTTCGTACATCAATGGCCTCGTAAGTGGCACTCTTATTTACCTTGGACGGAGTATTGGTACAATACAACATTTCATGTCTCCACAGGTATGACTCCCTTTTTAGCACTCTACGGCCGCGCACCGCCAACATTACCACTTTATTATGTCGGTACTTCTCTTATCCACGAGGTGGACCAAGCCTTGCTTACGCGGGATGAACTTTTGAAGTTGTTGAAACAAAACTTGACAGCGGCAGCAAATAACATGATGCAAGCAGCTGCTAAAAAGAGACGTGAAGTTGAGTTTGAAATTTGGGACATGGTCTATCTCAAACTCCAACCTTATCGGCAGTCGACGATATTCAAACACGTGCATCAGAAGCTTGCAAGAAAGTACTTTGGGCCCTATGAGATCCTTGATAAAGTTGGACGCGTTGCTTACAAGCTTAAATTGCCCCCAGATTCTCGTGTGCACCCAGTCTTCCATGTCTCATTACTTAAGAAATTTATTGGTGACAATCCTGCCCCTAGCAATGAATTACCAACAATTGATGATGAGGGTGCAATTGTGTTGGAGCCTGCGACTGCCGTAGATATCCGCTGGCTCAAGAGAGGTGGCAAATTTGTTGAGCAGCGCCTAGTACATTGGCGTCGTCTGCCCATGGAGGAAGCTACTTGGGAGGATACTGCCCTGTTGAAGGAGAGGTTTCCACAGCTGTCTCTTGAGGACAAGGAACCACTTCAAAGGGGGAGGAATGATACGCTGCCTCGTCGATCCACAAGGATTCCTCGACCAAGTACACAATATCAAGACTTTGTTTGAGCTGTTACTCATGTGTGTGCATGGGCACGTGGAAGATGAAGAGTCACATGGCTTGGTTAATTACATGTTGGAGCTATCTTCTTGACTTGGTCATTAATTCGGTCATGGAAGATTATTTGATTATTGTTGTTATTTGATTTGCTTTGATTTGTTAAGCTTAGAGACTAAGTCAAGCTAGCAATCCGACCACGATCTTGCCACGATCTTGGTTCAGTTAGGCTTAGTGGATTTGTAAGTATAAATTAAAGCTCCAGCAAATGAATAAAATTATTTAGCATCAATTAAATTCTAACACTAGTGGCTATTCTTACCCTTAAGGAAACTCTATCCTAATTTGCTTTGACTGGGACCACATCATTAACCCCTTTTTTTTCTCGTTTAAAGATAATCCTCGGCAAAGCGAGGGAAGATTAAATCGAAAAGGAAAATGTTTTACCGCAGGAAGGGGAAGAAAAATACCCACAAGAAATAATAGATGAAGCACAACTGGCTATGGCATCTATCTAGGTACTAATTCAATCTCCAGGCGTTCCAAACGCCAAATCACACTTGCTAGTTCGAGCACAGAAGTAGAGTATCGCGACTTAGCATCCACTACAACAGAGATGACTTGGATTACATATTTGTTACGAGACATTGAGCTTTATATAACTCAAACTCCTTTACCGCTTGGGGACAACATGAGAGCACTTCGTTTAACCTAAAATCCATTGTTTCATGCTCATACCAAACACATTGTGATAGACAATCATTTTGTTCACTACAAGGTTAATTGGACACCAGAATTGTTCCTTCTCAACAATAAACAACAGAGGTTTTCACCAAGCCTCTTAGCAACAACCATTTTTTACACTTGGACACAAGCTAAGATTTCACTGAGTAGACCTTCCTAGCTTAAGGAGGGCTGAAAAAAATGAAGCCAATAGCAATTGCAGATTTGGTTAAAAGGATTTCAACAATACTATCTCCACAGCTCCGTTAATGACAAGGATTCCCAATCAGCCAAGGATTCTCAGCACCATCAAGCGTAAATCAATTAAAGATTCTCATTAAAATTTGTAAACCAATGTTTCATTACACATTTTTACTCATTCCTTGATTTGTACGTGATCACCTTCATTTATTTCCAGGACTAATGTAAAACCATAGCTAGACTAATTCCTTGTGTATAATTACCAATTGTACTCTTTTCTGAAATTACCAGTTTACATCTTTCAACTTCTCTCAAAGTGCTCTAGCCCCTCAAGAAAAACCTGGAGTTTGCACATCACCTGAAAGAATAAAAAGGTCTAAAGGTGTTTCTCCAAGAAAAAAAAAAGGTTGAATCTCAGAAGATGCTTCATTCCACCAAGTAGAAGTGCTAAACGAAGAGCATAAGCTCGACTAACTAATCAGCAACACAGCTACCTTCCCTAAAGAAATTAAATTTGAGAATCGAACAAACAATATATAATAGAGTCCGTAAGTAACCCGCATTCAACATAATCCATGACCGAGGAGGAGAAATCCAAAAAACCGTATGACTCCTTGGCACCCGACAGAGACGAAGATCAATGCCCAGCGATAAGATATTGGCTTTCTCGTTACCAGAAGCAAACCCAGGAGAAAACATAGCAATTCTAGGTGTGATTGCTACTCAGTATTGCATTATTTAATGCTGGGTGCATTGCATTAAGCTGCATTCCATTGCTACTGTATTATATTATTGTTGTATAATGTTTGGCGCTGCATTTCACAAAATGAATTTTTACTTATCCTATGGTTGGTGCTACATTATATTAGTGTTTAATTTATATTTTAAGTTGGTAAAAAACATTTATTAGTATTGGGAAAATTATTAAATTTAGAAGTCTTAAATTTTAGAAATTTTTACATTGATATTTTCAGTGTAAATGTGAAATGATTGGACAATTTCCACTCAAAAAATTATTTTAGAAACTCTTATTTTAATAAAATTTATTATTGTAAAAATCGCCTTAATGAGAATTACCTATTGAGGATAATCTACAATGAGTCCATGTAATATGGCTACTCTAAACACTCATGCAATCCATAGTCCATTCACAATTAAAATTTGTTTTGTCACGTACTCTACAAATTGGGAATAAAAATTAATGCTTAAACATCTAATTATACCTATGCGATATTTGATTAGTTTTAACATCAAGTGGTATACTACCCACCGCTTCAACCCCGCAAGAAAATGCTATTCCGCTCCTTTTTTCTTCTTTTTTGTTTCTCTGGGAAAAATTCGCCTGGGTTAAAAATTAAAACAGATGAATCTACTACATAAAATAGAAAAATTAAAATGAAGAACCTAGAATTTGATAGGAGTTAAAAGGCATTTTTACAGAATTTTGTTTGCGTGAGTTGAGTAGTTTTATGAGTGTGTAGAGTAAATAGAGATTACTAATTTAAATAGTTTAAGTAAGAATATTTTTGATACTTTAATAATTGTACAGAATAAAAAACTAACTTTTTAAATTTAATAGATGACTGTACAAAGTTGTAGAGTGTTCAAAAGTAATTTTTAGCCCACCCATTTAAGAAGTATCAAAATTGTTTTGAAGATATGTAAAACCAACAAATTCTAAAATTTTCATCAGCATAACATTTATTTTTTCAGTATTTCTTAAATACTTATCTTGTGAAATAAAAGATTTAAGCGCATAAGTCGATCAAATAACCTCTAAAAAATAACAAACAGAAATCAATAGAAAAAATGTCTTCTTCATGTTAAGGATTACAATATAAAATTTTACATAAAATAGATGGAAAGAGAGCACCATGCTCGTTGTCCAATATTTACATAAATCTCGTAATAGAATTATCATTTACCAATATTTGTCGTTACTCTCTAGTTTGGATGGCAGCAAATATCAAATTCAAAATAAAAATCTCTCTCCCCTATGTGCCTGTGAAAAAAGCATTTAATTGTTGCAGCTATTCGTTGCCTTAATTTATTTGGTCTTGAATTTCAGTCAAATTTGTCTCTATTCAACGTTATTCTGATAAAAATATGCCAATCATAAAATTAAACACACAAACAAAAAAATTAGGGAAAAGAAAAAACTACAAGAAGTCGAGAATGAATTGTCAAAATCCCAATAGTCCAAATTTTATTCTTTTTACTTTTTCCGAGTTAAAAAATCTTTTCGGTCTTACCTATGTAAGTTTTCTTTCTTCTTTCTTATAGAGGGCAGTGTCATGCTCATCATCTCATTACTAAGAAAAAACGGAGAAAAATATATGCTCATATGTGTATTCCGAAATTATAACTGAATACCATTTGTTAAAATGCAATACACACACACACATTCGTTTTAACAGCAAGTGAAAACCATCACTGAAAAAATTGTAAAATCATAGCCCCTGTGCATTGCATGCCAAATTACGCGCCAATGCAAATACAACTCCATTCCACCCAATCCACAGATATATTTCATCCAGGGTAAAAAGAACTCCATTCCACTTAACCCATATAAAAATTTATTGTATTTTACTTCAAATTTCATAATTCAACCCCAGAACTCCTAGGAATAAGAAGCAAAATTAGAGATGAGATCCAATTATATTTAAATTTCAAGAGAAAAAGAAGTACAAATAGAGTCATATTCTATTTAATAAAATGTTACAATAATTATATTTTTAATTTCAATAAATTATTAATTTATAATATAAATGGGATTACAGTCCATGCTTACGGTTCTTCATCTTCGGATGGCAACGTAGTGCTCAATGGTCTAACTGTCTGTTTTTTTTTTCTTTTTTGGACTATATGGTTGTTTGCTTTACTTATGTATTTCGAGAAGGTAACGGTTCTGCATATATGATGGTTAACATGGGTTTTGAAGTGGATGATTTTATCTGGTGGGATGCTGCTTCTGTTGAGATTTTATCTTTTCTTCATTGAGATGCTCATAGCCTTCAGTCAGTTATATTAGGCGATGTTTTTGTTAGATTTTGCTTATGTTGTTGCTTCCCATTGATCTTTTGTTCTGATTATTTTTTATCCTTTTTGTTGGATTGGCCAGGGTCACATTCTCTATACCCCGTGTATTCAGAATGAAATTAAATTAAATAGAAATATTTAGGGAGAATTCACTTTAACTTAATATTTTTCCAACTTCGACAAGGGTTATCGTAAAAAAAAAAAGATAAAAATAGGACCACAGAGTTGTATAAAGATTTTTCGAAAAAAAGTATTATTTAATTAACTTCTCAAAATTATATAATAAATGTTATTAATTTATCAAGTATTAAATCATAGAGGTTTTTGTGTAATTGGGTTATTCCTTTTTGAGATGCAGCAATCATTATTTACATTACTTCAGTGGTGTATACACCGAATCCAGAATGATCATGATTTCACTGCATCAATATTCCAGACACTACCGACTTTGGATAACTATCGAGAGTCGATGGAGTCACTTTCTGCATAATTAATGGAGCCGCATCGGACGCTAAAGAAAAGACAATACAAATAATTATCAAATCAGTTCAAAACAAAACCCCAAATAGCGAAAATAAAGTCGAGGAGAATTATCTTACGACCATGTACATTAAACTGCCATAAGTTATGTTTTTTGCTACAAATCACAAATTCTTATTACATTTTTCTCATTACGTTTACGACTTATATTTCAGCATGGGATAATGTGTAATGCAAAGTTTGAAAATTGTAATGCAAACAATTTAAACAGGCCTATAAACAATAACAGAAAACTTATACACAGCGAATTGAAAGATAGCTAGTCTGACTCTGCCCGACTTAACATGTATATTATAATTGATTAATTATTACTTACCCAAATAACAATCGAAGAAGCCGACGAGAACAGGAATCAAGAGGGCACTGACTTCTAAAATATGCTTCTCCATAAAGCTACGGTATACGAAAGTTACAAGGTGAAATATGACGAGTTTGACGATTAGAAGCTTCATCACCAATGTTTTTGCACGGAATATTGTAAAATGGGAGCTGTTGGTTTGATTGAATAAGCAAATATGGTGGCATTGCCAAATGAATGAAGTTTTGGGTAGAGAATGCTAATAAAAAGTACTGGAGATCTTGATTGAATGACGATTGTGTAAATGAGAGACGGTAAAATATAGATTAAGAAACTGGCCAATGGAAATGCAAATATGATACGAATCAAGATGGTGAGTATAGTGGCTTGAACGTCGATTTTTTGCTCCGTTAGTTTGTGTTACAGCTAACATAGTTAAGGCTAAACAAGAGAGAGTCAAGAACGAAATACTTCCCAATTGGATGTTCTTTAGCTTCAATATCATCTTTGGCTTCGTCTGCTCAAGCTTCAACATCCTGATCTGAAAAAGGAGAAAGAGTTGGGGGGAGAGTTTGAAGAAAAGAGAGAGAGATATGCACATGCGTGTTGAGCCAAATTAAAGTAACACGTTCCATGACCACAATAATAATTAATTAAATATGATATCACATTAGGGCGTATATATTCTAATTAACTGGGAACATCTTCATCGATCAAGGCTTGTTCATATGTATGGATTAATTGTTGGGGAAATTAATGCTCTTATTCTCAAGATCATATAAACAAAATTATTTCCTTCTAGTTTTGAAAGGTAAATAAAAACCTATAATTTTAGTTTTGATTAAATCACAAAAATTATAAGTAGAGAAACAGAAATGAATTAGTTACCTTTGGCAAAAATTTTGAGCAGTGCTCGTTCCTATATGTTATCAGCAGCAGCGCCAAGATTATGGTCGATTAATACACGATGAGGTATGGATACCACGTTTCGGTAGAAGTAAAATAGTTAAAAGTATAAATCAAAACTCCAAAAAAGAAAAGAAAAATGAAAAAAATTAATTAATAGAAGAATCGGTTTAAGTATAAGTATTAAATACCTTCTCGCAAAATGGTATGAGAATTGTCTTTTCATCCATTAAGACTCGTAGGAATCCATGATCACCCCACTGGAGAAATTAATTTAGAATAAATCTTTTATATTTGAAATATTTTAAAATTTAATAAGATAAAATTCCTATTTATCATGTATGACTTTTGTGCTGATCTTTTCAGCACTGAATCCAATAGCAATTTTTCACCACTGCATCAAGATTTTATAATTAGATGATGATTTTTGAATGGATTATAATGTAAAATCATTAAATCTAATAAGTCCAACCATAATAATAAAATCTCCTGTGTATATTTCATGGAATAATTACAAGGAATTGTCCGTTCATATTTGGCATACATAAATATCAAATCTCTTGAACCGTGGAGACTATGAACTTTAAACCAAATACGTCTACATACATATCCTTTTGATTTAATAATCTACTTGCTCATTATCTTTGTTGTATGATCTAGATCTTTTGCATCTATTAAAAATTCAATCAACACATTTATGAAGAGCACTCCAATTGTTCACAAAAAATGCAACATTATAATGGCAAGGCCGCACCCATAATATTGGAGATCACACATTTAACTTAAAGTGCGAATCCCAATTGGAGCCATTGGATCCAAGAGCTCTTAAAAAAAAAACTATGCCATTAAATTTGAATTCAATTATCCAAATTAGGATTTGCGCTTTGATTAACATAAGGAATACAAGTTACTTCATTGGAAATTGAGGTGGCATTTTTTTTTGTCTGAAATCTAAATAAGTCTAAATTAGTCTAAATTTTGAATATGAATGATATGTTTTTTTTTTTTTTGAATCGCTAAAAATAAATGGGAAATTAGCACACGTATACCCTTAGAGTACCTTGTTATCAAATGTACTACAACACTTTCAACATGTATCGGTCGTCTACCCCTAGTTAACAAAATGTTTCTGTCATTCATTAAGTCGTTAGTTGTTGTTTGAATGTGATGATGTCAGAGGGATAATATGCTTTTTTAATATAGAAATAAGGGAAATTATTACTCGCATACCCTTAAACTACCCTATTATCAAATATATTACAACACTTTCAAATTGTATCATTCATCCACTCAAAGTTGACAAAATGTGTCTACCATCCACTGAATTATTCCTGCTCCAATCTGCCTCCATCACCGTGAGTTGACCTACATCGCCTCCACCACTGCACTCCTCTCCACCATATCTACCAAATCTGACAATCACCACTCCAAGCCATGGTTACTAGCCACCAACTATTTGCATGAACCCTGATCTTCTGAATTGTAAACTTTGCATACAAATCAACTATGTTAAGCTAATTCTTGGGAAGAAGAAATCAATTAATTAGTTGTTTTTGCTTTTAGGACAAACGCTTGGATGCAAGCTTTTTAAGTTGAAGTATTTTACAAGCATGCGAAGAATCATTGGATGGGTGCCAAAGATAGGGTTCGTCATCTTACTTATTTAGGGCTGTGTAAATACTTAGATCCTAAGGGTCCTTTCGATCTATATTAAAAGACCAGATTACCACTCTAACATCATTGCAAGGAAACGGCAACTAACAATTTAGTAGATGACAGATACATTTTGTCAACTTGTTTTGGTGGACAAATGATACAAATTGAAAGGATTGTAGTGTGTTTGATAACAAACAATTTAAGGGTATACGAGTAATAATTTTCCTTTAATATAATTATAATATAAAAGAACTATTTTTTCTTTATACTTCCTTTGGTTTCGTTAACCTTAATTTGAGTTTCAAGGGTAAAACCATCAATTTACTATAATTCTATTAACATTCAAATGGCCGCTAATAGTTTAGCTTAGCGGATGACAGATACATTTTGTCAACTTAGGATGGACAACTGATACGTATTGAAAGTATAGTAATACATTTGAGAACTGGGTAATTTAAGGGTATAAGAGTGATAATTTTCCAAAATAAATATTAAGTTGTTTTTTTAACTTAAAAAGTCTAAAAACTAGAACTGTTACATTTGCGTCCTTACAAATTATAAATGTTAAACAAAAAATAAACATATCAAAGAATATAAATGAGATAACATATTATTATAACATAAATAATGTTCAATTGACTACAACCCTTTAATATTCTAAATTAGTATATGGTAATTAATTTTATTATAGTTTATGATGTTTTTATTTAAAAAATATTTGTAAAAATTATGAAAATAAATAATACTAATTTGAAGAAAATAAAATCTAACTGGAATCCTAACTTCCTTAACTTCCTAAGTTTGAAAATTTCCAAACTTAACTTACAAGATAAATAGGAACTTTATCTTATTTATTTTAAAATATTTCAAGTATAAAAGATTTATCCTGAATTAATTTCTACTGTTGGGTGATCATGGATTCCGACGAGTCTTAATGGATGAAAATACAATTCTCATACCATTTTACAAGAAGGTATTTAATACTTATACTAAAACCGATTCTTCTATTAGTTAATTTTTTTTTTCATTTGTTCTTTTCTCTTTGGAGATTTGATTTATACTTTGAGCTATGTTTAGCTTCTACCGGAACGTGGTATCCATACCTCGTCGCGTATTGATAGACCATCTTGGCGCTGCTGCTAATAGCATATAGGAACGAGTACTACTTCAAATTTTTGCCAAAGGTAATTAATTCATTTCTGTTTCTCTACTTATAACTTTTGTGATTTAATCAAAATCAAATTTATAGGTTTTTATTTTCCTTTCAAAACTAGAAGGAAATAATTTCGTTTATATGATCTTGAGAATCGCATTTTGGATCAGTAAATAATTAATCATATATACAAGGGGGATATTGCAATTGCATTAGGGCTACTAGTTTGCTAACATTAATTAAAGAGATAGCTATATCGATTTCTGTAGTTTTCTCCCTGAACTTGTTGAATAAAGGTTGATGGTTACAATTAAGGGCAAATTTCCTTAATCCTTAGGGTTTGTGTCAATTGCTCTAGTAACCTTCGTATTTTTAAAAATTATACAAAACTTCACTTTGGTTACTTCCATATCCATTGAATCTAACTTTTCAAGAGTAAAGTAATACATTTATATGATATGACTTTAAAAAAGGAAAAAAAAAAAACTCGCATGATAGAAGCTAAATTCAAAGAAATCTTACCTAGAATATGTGAAAAAGTGGAGATAATTAAGTATATTTTTAGGAAAACTTGTAATAAAGAAAACTTAAGAGTACGAGGGAGGTTTATTAGATTTTTAAAAAATTTAAGGACTAACTGAATAAATTGACTTAAACTATAGTAACTGGCATTAATTTCCAAAAAAATTAATCCATATCTATGAACAAGCTTGATCGATGAAGATGTTCCCAGTTAAGTAGAATATATACGCTCTGATCTGAAATCATAATTAATTAATTATTATTGTGGTCATGGGACTTGTTACTTTAATTTGGCACAACAATCATATGCTTATCTCTCTCTCTTTTCTTCAAACTCTCTTCTCCTTTTTCAGATTAGGATGTTAAAGCTTGAGTAGATGAAGCCTAAGATGATATTGAAGCTAAAGAACATAAACCAGATCCAATTGGGGTGTATTTTGTTCTTGACTCTCTTTTGTGTAGCCTTAACAATATTAGTTGTAACCAAACTAAGCGAGCTAAAAATCGACATTCAAGCCACGAGACTCACAGTCTTGATTCTTGTCATATTTGCATTTTCATTTGGCCAGTTTCTTGATCTACATATTACGATCTCTCATTTTTGTGATTGTCATTCAATCAAGATCTCTAGTACTTTTTATAAGCATTTTCTTCTGTCAGTCAAGTGTGTACATCCACTCAAAACTTCGTTCATTTCGCAATGCCACCGTATTTGCTTATTCATTCAAACAAACAGCTCTCATTTTACAGTACATATACTATGTTCCATGCAAAAACATTGTCGATGAAGATGACAAGCTTCTGGTCGTCAAACTTGTCATATTTCACCTTGCAACTTTCGTGTACGGTAGCTTTATGGAGAAGCAATTTTTAGAGGCCAGTGTCCTCTTGATTCCTATTCTCGTTAGTATCTTCGCTTGTTATTTGGGTAAGTAATAATTAATGAATTATAATATACATATTTATTAGGGCAAGGTTAGACTCGTTATCCTTTAGATCGTTGTATATTGGTTTTTTGTTACTGCTTTCAGGCCTTTTTAAATTGTTTGCATTACACATTATCTCATGTTTAAATATAAGTTTGTAAATGTAATGAGAGCCCTAAGGATGTAGCCGAGTTGGTTAGCAGTGCAATCTTTCGTCCCTCACTTGTGTGGACTCGGGGTTCGAGCCTTGGGGGTGGGGAGAGGGATAAAAATTGATTTGGGCTTGCCTACTCCTCCTTTCCTTTTAAAACAAAAATGTAATCAGAAAAATTGAATAAGAATGATGTGCAATGAAACATTGGTTTAGAAACTTCAATGAGAATCTTTGATTGATTTATGATGATGGTGTTGAGAATCCTTGATTGATGTTCATTTATGGTACTATGGAGATAATATTGTTGAAATCTTTTTAGCCAAATCTACACTTGCTATTGGCTTCATTTTCATCAGCCCTCCTTGAGCTAGGAAGGCCTACGCAGTGAACTTTTAATTTGAGTCGAAGTGTAAAAAATGGTTGTTTACTAAGAGGCTTGGTATAAACATCTGTCATTTATTGATGAGAAGGAACACTTTTGGTACCCAATGAACCTTGAAGTGCCTTTTCATGAACAAAATGATTGTCTGTCTCAATGTGTTTGGTATGAGCCTGAAACAATAGATTTTTGGTTAAATAAAGTGCTTCATCTGTTATTTCTTGTGGGTTTTTTTCTTCCTCTTCCTGCGGTAAAACAATTTCTTTTTCAATTTAATCTTCCTCGCTTTGTCGAGGATTATCGTTAAAAACAAAAATAAAAAATAAAAAAAGGAGAAATTGCTTGCTCGCAGAATCCCTGCTATGCAATACATGGATTCAAAATTGGCCAAGCATTTACAGTTGAAGGTGGCCGCAAAATTGACTTTTAGAGGAGTTAGGAGCCGTATGCATGGATTTTTCAAAAATGAACAATTTGGCTATCGATTTTCAAGACTTTTTGCAGCCAATTTCTTAGATTTGGAATGCATTAAATGTAGAAGATCTCCTATAAATAGAGGGCATTTCTTCATTCTAAAGCATCCCAAATTTGAGAGAAACAATTCAAGTAAAGAATTGTTAAGAGAGTGATTAGTTGGAAAGTGAACAATTGAGAGATTTTTTCCTTTCAAGTGTGTGTAAGAGTACTTAGTGTATTTGGGGTTTAGGAAGTAAGGTTTCTTTACTCAAATATTGTATTCATTCAAGTGTGTGTAAGAGTACTTAGTGTATTTGGGGTTTAGGAAGTAAGGTTTCTTTACTCAAATATTGTATTCTAATAATTGTTAGTAATACAATTATTTTCTCTTTCTCCTGTGGACGTAGGCAAAATTGTCAAACCATGTAAAATTTTGTAACCTTTATTTTTTTAATGATTATTTGGTGCGCTTGATTCTATATTCATAGTACAACAAATGGTATCAGAACCGATGGTTTGTACTTAGGGTATACAATATTGTTCATATATACAGTACTGTTCACAAATACGATGGAGCCAACAATTCATACTTGGGGAGGATCAGTAGCTTGTGTAGTAGTGTGGATATATTTATGCATGTCTAGGAAAGTTTTGTCCTAAAGACAGTAAGAGCATAAGGAGCTTGGGTTTTAAGTGGAACTGGTGTCCCTCTAATCTTTGTTGGGAACTTTCTTAGTGCATTTTTCCATACATATTGATATCTAAGATAAGAATAGTTTATTGAGAAAATGGTAGAAGGTGAAATGTTTAAAAGTGGAAAGAGATCTACTCAGACTATTTTAGGAGACACTTCATGTGGGAGACGAGATTTGTCACGTCACCATTCAGCACCTGTTATAGGAAGTTAGAAGATCGATGTTGAAAAGTTTGATGGGAAAAATCAACTTCGGCATGTGGAGGCACGAAGTTAAAAATGCATTATTCATATCTATCTCAATGTTGTTTTGAAAAATAAAAGACACTTGTATGATGAAGAAACTTGGGATCGTATGAATGAGAAAGCTTATGATCAGATCAAATCTTGCTTGACCAAGGAGGTGAAATATCTAGTGAAAGATGAGGAGTGTGCGATGACTTTGTAGTGTGCATTAAAGGAAAAATACTTGCTAAAAAGCCCTGAAAATCGCCTTCACACAATAAGCTAGATATATCACTTTCGAATGAAGCTTGGGGTGTCAATGCATGACCATATTTCAAGATTTGAAAAGTTACTTGTAAATTTGAAGAATCTTAATGAAGATATTAAGAATGAAGTCAAGACTATGATTTTATTGCACTCACTTCTAGAAGAGCATAGCCATTTTATAAATATCTTGTTATATGGGAAAAGTGTAATCATCTTCAAGGATGTCTATATAACATTGACTAATTTGAAAAATTAGAATAATGATAAACATTCGAAAGAGCATCATCTAAAGCTTTATTAGCTAGGGAGAGGTCAATGGAGAAAAAAAGAAGCATGATGGAAAGAATTCTCAGCTTCAATCGACAAGCAAAAATATAATTTAAGATGAGTGTGCCTTTTATCATGAAAGGACCATTAGAGGAAGGATTATTCAAAGGCTCAAAAGAAATATATGAAGAAACCAGTAACAGCGAATATGGCATGTAAAGATGAAGACTCTAACTATTCATTAAGTATTACGCCTATAGCATACGTGGTTAATTCGAACGAGTGGATATTTGATATCGGAGAAACTTATGATTTGTGTCCCATAAGAAAATGGTTTATAGATTTTCATGATCTGGAATCTAGTGCAGTTGTGATAGAGCATGATCAACCTTGTCACATAATGGGAATAGAAATAATTCAGCTCAAAATATTCGACAGAATGATGAGAGAACTGAAAGAAGTTAGATATGTTCCAACTTTAAAGAAAAATCTAATTTTTGTAGATGTTTTGGAGGCTAAAGTCTACAAGGTTACCATTGAAAATGACATAATGAAGTTTATATATAGGGTTATCATGATTTTGTAAGAGACTCGGCGTCACAATTTGTACTATTTGAAAAGAAGTATAACTGTTGAAGCTAATGTTTCTAAGGCACACAATGACACCAAGTTATGGCATGTATGACTAGGACATACTGAAGAAAAAGTCTTTATAAACTCTAATGAAGCATGGACTTTTGAAAGGTACTAACACCTATAAACCAAAATTCTGTGGGCATTGTGTTGTGTTGTAATAAAAAAAACAAGAGTCCAGTTTGGTATCACTAATCATGATACTCGTGAGATCTTTGAATATGTTCACAGTAATGTATGAGGACCGCCAAGGCTGCATCAATTGGTGGAGGCCATTATTTTGTTTATTTGTTGATAATGTCTGTAGACCATATGTGTGTGCGTGTACACTATGCGAGCAAAAGATAAATTAGTGGAGACTTAAACTGGTAAAAAGATCAAAGTATTGCATTCTACTAACGAGGGTGAATATATTTGTAATCCATTCTTGCAAGTATGCCAAAGTGAGGGTATAAAAAGACACCTTACAATAAGACATACTCTATAATAAAACGATGTGACTGAGTGTATGGATCGTACTTTGTTGGATAAAGTACAGTGTATGTTATCTGATGCTGGTTTAGATAAAAATTTTTGGGTTGAGACTGTAAGCTATGCAAGTCACTTAATAAACAAGTAGCCTTCTACTACAATTAGAGGTAAAACTGCTATGGAAATATGGTATGGAAAGCATGCATAAGACTATGACTCCATTTGTGTGTCCAGCTTATTATCATGTAAAGAATAATAAGCTTGATCCTCGTGCAAGAAAAGCTGTCTTTGTATGATTCAAAGGTAAAATTAAAGGATTTAAGCTTTGAGGTCTCAAAGATAAAAAGTTTGTGTATAGTAGAGATATCATTTTTCATGAAACTTCTATGTTAAAAGCTTCAAGTTCTCAGCATGTGAAGAATAAGAGTAATGAGATATTGCAGTGAGTGGAGTTTGATATAATTCTATACGTACTAATTAGTTTTACATTAGAGTAGAGTTCAACTTTAGAGGTGACCTTAATAGTTTAAGAAGAAGTTGTTTCTGTTGATATCCCACAACAAGAAGAAATAACTGAAGATGTAGAAGATGAAAGTGATACTATAGCAATAAGGAGACCAAAAAGAGTGATAAAGAAACTCAGATGGCTTACTAAAGATATGTTGGTAGCCTATGCACTTTCAGTTATTGATGATGACACCCCCAACACTTTCAATGAAGCTATACGTAATAGTGAAAGTCATCAGTAGAAGTTAGTCATAGAAGCAGAAATGAAGTCTCTTCATCAAAATCTAACTTAGGAATTTTTAGAGTTACTAAGGAAAAAAGGGTTATTGGCAATAAATGGGTCTATACCAGGAAGTGAGGTCCTCCAAATCAAACAACTCTTTGATACAAGGCCAAACTCGTAGCAAAAGGTTTTCCTTAAAAGGAAGGTATTGACTACAATGAAGTGTTCTCTAGTTGTAAAGCATACTTCCATTCGTATCCTACTTGCCTTAGTGGTTGAATATGAGTTAAAGTTAGCGAGCTCAATTGGATGTTAAGACGACATTTTTACATGAAGAATCTATATAACTCAACTTTGTGGTTTCAAAGTTGTTGAAATGAGAGTCATGTGTCCACATTGATTAAATCTTGTATGGATTGAAACAATCACCAAGGCAGTGGTAAATAGATTTGATTAATTCATACAAAGGCATAAATTTACCAGAAATGAATACGATCACTGTGTTTACTTTAAAAGACTACAAGATAGAGGTTTCATCTATCTATGACTTTATGTCGATGATATGCTTATAACTTCAAAGAATAAAAGTGAGATTGAAAGATTAAAAAAGCAACTGGCTTCTCAGTTCGAGATGAAAGACTTGGGTGATGCATAGAGCATACTTGGGATAGAGATTCGTAGAGACAAAAAGAATTGGAGCATATGGTTGACTCAAAAATCTTATTTGAAGAAAGTACTAGAAAAGTTTGGTATAGATGACAAAACCAAACCAATTTCTACTCCTTTAGCTCCTTATTTTAAATTAAGCTATTCTTCATCTCCTACATCTTAAGAGAAGGGCAACTACATGGTTTGTGTTCTATATGATAGTGCTGTAGGTAGTCTTATGTATGTTATGGTGTGCAGAAGGCCTAACATATCTCAAGCTGTGAGTATGGCTAGTTGATACATGCATAATCCGGCCAAAAACCATTGGCTTGGGGTGAAATGGGTTCTCTGATATCTATATGAGACAATTGATGTTGGATTATTATTCAAGAAGAATTGTGGTCAACAATATATTGGGTATTGTGATTGTAATTTTGCTAGAGACTTAGACAAGCGAAGATCAACAATGAACTACGTATTCTCATTGGGTGGAGGTCCAATTAGTTAGAGGTTGATTTTACTATCAACAATTGCTCTTTCTATTACAGAAGTCGAGTATGTGGTAGAAACAAAGGCTGTAAAAGAAGCTATATGGTTTAAAGGCTTATTAGGTGACTTTGGATTAATCCAAAACAACATTGAGGTATTTTATAATAACCAAAGTGTGATATTTCTGGCAAAGAATCAAACATATCACTCTCAGACAAAACACATAGATGTGAAATATCATTATGTGAGGGAAGTTATTGAGATTGAAAAAGATTGATACCAAAGATAACTCATCAGATATGTTGACAAAGGTGATTTCTAGAATTAAGTTTCAACATTGTTTGAAACTAATTCAAATCCTTCGAATGTGATGAGCTTGGAAAATTTTTGAACTATGATTAACTTGATCCTAGATTATGGGTACATAAGCAGTCACAAAGATGTAGCCACTTTGGGATGATGGTTCATTAATAGTTAGCTCAAATTTTTGAATATCTTCGCCGAGGTGAAGAATTGTTGAAAACGCAATACATGAATTCAAAATTGGCCAAACATTTACATTTGGAGGTGGCCACAAAAAATGACTTTTGGAGGAGTTAGGAGCTACATGCTTGGATTTTTCAAAAGTTAACAATTTGGCTGTCGATTTCCAAGACTTTTTATAACTGATTTCTTAGACTTAGGATACATTAAATGGAGAAGCTCTCCTATAAACAAAGGGTATTTCTTCATCCCAATTAAAGTGAAGAGTTGTTGAGACAGTATGCAATTGGAGAGTGTGAGCAATTAAGAGATTTTTTCCTTTCAACTGTGTGTGAAAGTACTAGGTATATTTAAGTTATGGGAGTAAGGTTTCTCTACGTAAATATTATACTCTAATAATTGTTAGTAATACAATTATTTTCTTTTGCTTCCATAGACGTAGGCAAAATTGTCGAACCATATAAAATTATGTATTTTTTTATTTTTCTACGATTATTTAATGCACTTATTTCCGCATTTAGAACATAACAAGTGGTATCGAAGCACATCATGCTATACAAATAAGTGTTAAATCCTAAATTTATAGACAGATTCTCCAAAGAAGATTCCTTCTTAAATACTAGATTATTATACAATATAATTTTTAAATTTGCATTTTAGTAATGGCTCTATGAATGCCACAATAGTCTTGATTTTGGCCATAACTGCTTGGTTGAGAAAGATCTTCAGGGATTCTCATTCTGATCATCATCTTTGCGCTCTTATTTGATTCCTATGATATATATTCATTTCATTCCTATCACAAGCAACATGGCCAAATTTTAAGGTCGAAAAATTTTACGCTGTCTAGTTGAAAAGTCATCATAAATTGTTCAAACGATACTCAAACAGTGGAGAAAAAGCAAAAGATGAATTGAACTTTTTGTATGGGGAGATGAACTAATTGGAAATCAGATGCTAATTAATCTAGTTTAAGGATGGATTCTTTGAAAATTAGCTCATCGCCTCTTGCATTGACCATATAGTTTTCTATTATTAGCATAAAAGAAGGAAAAGGATTTAAAGTCATAGGACTAAGCCACATATTTTCAAAACCACATTGTTTCTTTTAACGTTTTCTCGCTTCAAAAAAACGCTAGGCTAGAGAGCCTTGACATATACTATTCTTCTTTTAATTTGGAAGCACTTTTAAGTAAGCAGAAGGTAAAAGGAACGTTAGTGAAATGTGGTAAAAATTCTCATTTTTTTGTCTCTTATTCTCATTTTGTTGGATTTAAACTTTTGAACACTTGTTTTGGCACCTCTTTTCCGCGCTCAAACACAAATATATTTAAAGTACCTCTCCTCTCCCCCCCTCTCTTCTTCTTCTTCATACGTACATTTTTTTCTGTCCATAATAATACCTCGTACTTGTGTCTTGCACAAATAATTGGAGAGCAATGTGTGGATGTATAACTAAGCAAAATTACTTAAATAGTTAGCTTACTTAGCTTACTCCTTATTTAGTAAGGAAAATATAAAGGAGTAAGCAATTGACAAACGCAAAATTTCCTAATAACTATTTTATTCCTGAAGAAAACTGAGGCTGATTTGGCATGTACCATTACCAAAGTTGGGAATATTATAATGTTGTAAGTTCAATTCATGTTCTTTGGGCAAGCAATAAATGGATGAAGACAGAAAGTTGAATATAATTCTTAATGACAGTAATATTCTATTTGTTGGTTCAATTATTTCATTTATTTTTCATCATAAACATTAAAATCTTTTTTTTAAAAAAAAAGATTAAAATACTTTCTCTAATAAAATTGTTTAAAATGTGGGTTTATTAAACAATAAAGAAAAGATGAGAGTCAGGAGAACGAGAGTCAAGAGAACAAAAACCTAGACAAAAGCCAACTGAAAACCAGCCAATAAAAGCAAAGGCGCAAGTAGCTAAACTCGTTTGAAATTTTTAATTAATCGGTTCTTAATTTATAGTTGGCTTATGTTAGTGGAAATAGATTTCTGAAATTTTCAAGGGAAAGAAAAAATCAATTGGTGGTATTTCTAAGAAAGTTTCATTAAAATTAAAATTTAAAAGAGACGGAGGGACAATGCTCATGATGAAACTTACATAATGGCGGCGTCCAGCATTGTTACCGGTATGGTGTTGGGCTCGAAATGGCAGCCGTAGGCATGTTGCAACCAGTATTTTTTTTTTATTTTAAAGATTAAATTAAAATAATATATTAATTTAGAAATTGTGAAAAAATTCACTTTTTAGAAAATGAAAGAAAAACATAATCTTATGAAAATGAAGAAAAAATAAATAAAAAATTTATATTACAAAAAATAAAAAATTATTTCTTATTTTATATGTGATATTCATATTTAATATCAAAATTTTCATGTACATTGTTACTTATCTTAAATTTATTATTTTAAATACCCACAAAATTTCTTTGTCCACTCGTTTCATGTTTGACGTTTGTGTTGCATGTTTAACATCGTTTGTCACATGTATCATGTGTTCTGTTACATGTTTACGTCATACTCATATTTAACTTTAATTGTTGCATGTTTAAACTTAGCCGTTGCATGTTTGACATCACTTGTTGCATGTTTTATGTAAATTTTTTTACCTGTAAATTTCATGTTGTATGTTTACATCAGATGTTGTATTTTTGACTTTAATTGTTGCATGTTTCAAATAAAGTAAAAAATGAGGATTTTCTCACCTATTTCATGTTTGATGTACGTGTTGCATGTTTAATCTCAGTTGTTGCATGTTTCACATGATCTGTTGCATATTTACATCGTATCAATGTTTAACCTCAGTTGTTGCATGTTTAACCTCAGTCGTTGCATGTTTAACCTCAATCATTGCATGTTTAACATTCATTGTTGCATATTTCATGTAAATTTTTTACATGCAAATTTTATGTTGCATGCTTCAGATAAAGACAAACAAATGAGGATTTTTCCTGCCCATTTCGTGTTTGACAACTATGTTGCATATTTGATCTCAATTTTTCATGTTTCACATGATCTGTTACATGTTTACATCGTATCAATGTTTAGCTTCAGTTGTTGCATGTTTAATCTCAATCATTGCATGTTTAGCATTAGTTATTGCATATTTCATATAAATTTTTTCACATGGAAGTTTCATGTTGCATGTTTGACTTCAATTGTAGTATATTTCAAATAGAAACAAAAAAATGAGGATTTTCCTACCATTTCATGTTTGAGGCCCATGTTCCATGTTTTACCTCAATTTTGCATGTTTCAGATGATCTGTTGCATGTTTATGTTATACTTATGTTTAACCATAGTTGTTACATGTTTAATCTCGCTTATTGAATGTTTGACCTTAATTATTGCATATTTCATGTAAATTTTTTATATGTAAATTTCATATGCATGTTTGCATCACATATTACATATTTAACTTCAATTGCTATATGCCTTGAATAAAATATGTTGGACTTCAATTATTACATGTCTTGAATAAAGCAAAAAAAACGATTTTCCCATTCGTTTCATGTTTGACATTCATAGTTCATGTACGACATCATCTGTCACATGTATCAAGTATTTTATTGCATGTTTACATTGTACTCGTATTTAATGCCTAACATTGCATATTTAACTATCATTTTAGAACTTTCCAAATATATATATATATATATATATATATATATATATATATATCATTTTAGCATATTTAATGTTATTTCTTACTTGTAAATTTCATGTTTCGTGTTTACATCACATATTGCATCTTTAAAGGAAGATAAAAAAACTCTGCCAAAAATAACAAATAATAGATCCTTCTCTACAAATGTCAATCCTAAATCTTTTATGTTCAGTATCTATGGTTTAAAGTTGGCAGTTTGTTACCTCATAGGTCAATGGTGTAACATAAAAGGCTTAGGTCGAATTAGATCTGACTTGAGTCTAGCTTGATAATATTCTACGAACTTACCACATATGAGAATCCAAAGAGCAAAGATCAATTGGCATCTCCAAGCATTGGTATGGCCAAAAGACTTTTATATTTTATGTCTAGTATTACATTTTTAAGTAAAACATTTCATATTTGTTGTTCTATGTTTCACATTGTATACCCTAAATACAGCCCAAATTTTCTTGTCCCCCATTTCATGTTTGCATTCAAGTTTCGTATCAAATATTTTGAGTTTCATGATTATCATTCTATGTTTCATATCTCTTGCATTTCAAAATATCTGAAGCTCTTGTAATATTATGGAACTGTCTCTCGCTCTCTCTCTTTATACACACACACACACATACATACACATAAATACATTGATGAATAGTTTGAGCTTATGTTATAATAGTACCGGATTAAGAACTTGTTTGAAAAACGTTATTTTACTAAACTAGACTTAATTAACAAAGATACATTAAATTAAATTAATTTCAACCAATTAGCTATAATAAATTGAAAAGAACTTGTAATTTCTAATGAAAAAAATTCGTTATAATAAAATTACATGTCTATCCAATTATTTTCCTTATTTTAGTTGGATAATAGTTTGAAAAGAAATTGATAATTCATGTGATATTCCCTATTCTTATTTGTCGCATAATACTTTTTTAGTTACGTTTTGTATGCTTTTTTTTTAGATAAACTAGTCATAGTGGATATTTGAAATTACTGAATTACAAAAATTCTGAGTTTAATTGATATTTACGATCATTTATAAATGAAAATATGCTAGTAAGACCAAAAAATAGACGGATGAAAAAAAAATGGTAGAAAGAAAAGCCAACATCAATATGATCATTTTTCTAACAAAAATTAAGCCAAAATCTTCCTAGTACTATGGGCAAATTTCAATAAAGTTACAACCTTATAGAGTAAATCCATCTACTAAACATCCAACTCCTACAACGTAAAATTTCAATATCATCAATAACATCCTCAGAACTAAAGATTGCAACAAATCGATGGCACATTTGTGGGTATCTTAGAACCTAGTGCATCTTAAACTATTTTGGATTAAATTATATGACACTTTCCCCCCGTTTTTTTTTTGTGAAAACAAATTATAACACGCGTATTTTAAAAGAAATTTGTTAATGAAGTACAAAATAATGAAAATCAAGAGCACTCATTTATAAAAATAAGCTACAAAAGAATAACAAAATTTTTAGAAGCATTGTCGAATTGAGTTACCAACTAATTATGTCAAATTGAGTTACCAGCTAATTATAATTTCATCAAAGTTTGTAAAAAATAAAAAAAAGAATGTCACTACATCAATAAGTTTCCTCTAAAACACTTACGCCAGAAAATTTATAGAACTAAGCAATATCTAGTCGAATTCTGCCCTGCAAATAATTAAAATTTTCAAGTTCATAAATAAGATAAAAAGAACCATTAATCATAATAAGAATAAGAAACAAGTTACACTAAAAAATAGCAAAAACAGCACCAAAATAGCAGATATAACCAGGAAATAACAACCAAAAATGCCCAAAGCAGCAATAAAGTTATCCTAAAACATCAGTGAAAAACGCCTACAAATGGCATTAATAAATCCCAAACAATAGTAAAAAATGCTAGAAACAGTTGAGAAAAGCCAAAAATAGCAGGAAAACTGCCTAAAACCAGTAGAAAAATCTAAAATAACAAAAACAAAATCTTCCACTGCCAGAGAAAGCTATGAAAGAAAAGAAATAAAATCCATAAAGAGTTAAAGCAAACATACTGAGCACTAGCTAGAAATTAAGTTATAAATTTTTTTACACAAGTCAGTATATGCAAAACTAACAAACAACGGCAAAGCCCCAAACAAAAAAACGTTGAAAAATAATCAGTTACAATGCCCATTTACAAGTGTTAATCATATATAAATACGGCAGGCAACAAAGAAAATGACAATAATAACCTGTAGCACACAGAAATTAAAAGATTTTGGGGTGGCATAAATTCTGGCTAACACAATTGTGAAGAAAGAAATGGAAGCTAGAAATATGAATATATAGCATGGATATATAGCATTAATACCAATCAATCAAATCAAGCAACAGTTTATGATGGTGTGCAACCAAAAACAAAAAAGGTTAGTGCATAGTAGACTCATGATAAGGCAAAACAAATAAAATTTAATAAACTTTCATGTTAATTCAGATAATTGTTTTTTCCCCCCAATTATGTTCAGTACCAAAATCCACCAAACAAAAAATATAAAAACTGAAAACCAAAGGAAATGAATTATTTATACCAAGGGATAAACTTCTTTAATGAGTGTTCTACGCTTCAATATGTTAGACCAATGAAAACTTATGTCAGGCGCAAATAATACGGCAGGGGCAATTTAGTAATTTTAATGGCGGGGGCAAGTTAGTAATTTTAAGGGTGGGGGCAATTTAGTAATTTTATTTATTCAGTAATTAGGGTTCAAGTATAAATAAGAGATTAAGGAGTCATTTAGGTTTTATGTTGAGTTTTGTCTAGTATTAGGAGTAACTAGGAGTTTTGGGAGAGATTGACCTACCTCTCGAATTGTAGGTCAATATTGTTCTTTCTTTTGATTTAATCAATAAAAATCAGCCCTAATTTAGCCCTAAGTCTTATCACAATGACCTGTAAGATAAATTCAAACGGTAGTAAAAATTACCCTAAAACAGCAACAAAAAATCCCCACACCAGTAGAAAATAAATCCAAACTACCAGTAAAAAGAAATCCCAGAAACAGCAATAAAAATTTCCCAAGAAAAAGCCACAAAATAGTAGTAAAAAATGCCAAGAAACAACAAAAATAAATACCAATTTCTTTCTTGACTTTGTGAATAGAGATTAAATATTTTTCCAGAGTTAATTTCATTAATTGCTCACTTACATGCTCATCTAGTCTTATATCAATGATGACTGTTTGAATAATATGATACCTTCAAGCGGACATAGCTTGTTAGAAATAATTAACATAATAGAATTAAAGAATATTTCCCAGAGCCTTCACAATAAATAGGATGATCCTAATTTCAAAGTAGCAAAAGTAGTAAGTGGTTTGCAATATTCCAAGGTTCTCCTTGAATCGAGCAAATTGCTAAAAAGACCCTCAATCATTATTTCAATAATTGATAGCGCTAACTTAAACAACAATATATTCTTAAAGTGTGAACCTCATCAATCACAGATGGTTCAAACAAATAATCAAGTCCCGAGACAGCTTGAAAAGGCTAGGTATTTAGATAGTGAACTCTAGCTTGTTTTATATACATTAAAAACGACATATAGCCAAATGAAAAATGCAATTCTAACTCCACTCGGAAATGAGTTTATTTGAGTGAATATGACTCGAAATTGCAACTATTAAAGCATTAAACATTATGAAAACTTTAAATCCAAATCAACCCATATTCCCAACACTAAAGAGCAGCAAGCATGAGAGATTATACAAAAATACATTAAAAATGGAAATAATACGTAAGATACAAAAAATTAACCAAAAAATTAAGCAAAATACTTTTATAAACATGAAAAATAGACCTTTAGGAAGCAATGCATCCTCCTTTGACTATCTAACAAGATCTATTCCAACAATCATATTCCGTCTAGTATTTACGTCTTCATAGCCACTTCGTGATCCCTTGAATTTTATTCGTACAAATTAAAGCTAACAAACCAAACTTGAGCCAGAAACTGAGCTATAAAACCCAAATTTTTACTACAAACAAATTAACAAACAATAGCAAACCCAAAACAAGCAACCATTTGGTAAAAGTAGGAACCTTAATTAATAAAATGTCAGAAACAGGGTCAAATCTTAAGAAATGAAGACAAGAAAAAAAAAGCATACCCATTTTATATAACAATAAAAAAATTAGTACCCATGAACAAATAAAACTTAAAATACAAAAACACAAAAAAATTTCGGCAAAAAATAACAAAAAATAAAACCTTACAGCATGGTAATTTTTTACGTGGAGGCTAAACAACTAATGGTAGACAGAGATGCGACAAGAGTAGCGGTGGCGTGTCGGAACAGATGCCGCAGACACAGCAGCAACTCTGCCTCTCTCTTGCTTGCCTCTCTCTTGCTCCCTTGAGCAAACAAACTACTTCGTCACTCTCTTGTAATTAACAAACTGAGTCAAGGCCAAGTTCGATTCATAAAATTCACGATCTTGAGAGAAAAAACCCAAGTTTAAGGATGAAAAATTAGGGACTTTTTTGGGAGAAATAACAAGAATAGTTTGAGAGGGATTATCAATGATCGGAAAATTAGGGATTTGAGTAATTGAGAGAGAGAACCGGACAAGGAACCAGCTGCAAAGGCTGCCTTCTTTTATTTATTATTAATGTTTACGGTATGCGGCATGGTAGCGGATGGGGTTGGCAAAATCCCATACCCGGACCTGCCGGACGCTAATTTTTTTTATTCGGACCAAGTTTTTTTTAAGTTCGGAATTAGGTTAGGTTTTA
>JASUUG010000169.1:0-49637 GCA_030449905.1 Luvunga scandens | reverse complement strand
ATGATTAGCAAGGAAGTGTAGAAGCTCAAGAAAATTCCCTCGGTTGCTTAAACCATCAAACTCATCATGCCCACGAAATGCTAGCCCTTGATTTAAAAGAAATTGAATACAATTGACAACAACATTCAAGCGAGTTTCATATTCACTTTGAGTTTTCTCGAATTGTCTTTAAAAAATGTTGCAATATGTTATTTATGATTCATTAACCTTTGACACTTCGCCTAGCTCAGTTATAGGCACCATTAACACCTCCCTCATGAATCTTTAATTTTTCTTTCTTCTTCCAATTTTTAAATCCTTTCCCAATAAAAGTATCACCGCCCGCTTGATCATCATTATCTTCTTTGAAAAGATAATAAAAAAGGCAATATGCAGACTCTTCTTTTATACTATATTCCAACCAAGAACCAAATTCTTTAAAGCAATCCTAAACAAATCATTGTTTTTTATTTTCAAATTTAAAAATTATGTCTCTTAGGTTGAAAAGAACCCCTTTGCAAGTATACTCTTCATACTTGATCTCAAATATTACAATTATAACTATCAATACAAAAGCCAGGGTTTGCACGCAAATTTTGTAAATTGACTTCATATGAACCATCATCATTTCTCTTTGGACGAGGTGGGAATGGTGGTTTCTTTTAAAAAAATTTCTCCATATTTATTTCAATTCAAATAACATTATTATTAGTTTAAATTCCACAACAATGGCTATATCCTAACAAAATAACCACAACAAGAATGATTAATTTAATACAAACTCAATATTACAAAAATATTATTTTACGGTTGATTTAATGGGGGCTCATGGGAATGGTACAATATTGAACAGCATGTTTGCAAATTTTATCTTTCCAAATTAATTATTTGTTTGCATTAAAAAAATATTACTTTTATATAATAAGTTATAAACATTTCACTTTTTACACAGCACCCTCTGTCCCACTACTTTTGATTTGAATTTTTATTATTAAAATATTGCTCACTTTTGAAAATGAACATTAACTTTTACAGTTTTGTATTTAACAATCGCATAATCACTCTATCATAATACGAATACAACATTCAACCAAAAATCATTAATTCAGGAGTCATGTATACCATACCTGTTTCAAATCTATGGTAGTATGGTTGGTCTAGTGGCAGTTGCAGCAAGGGAGGACAGGCTCAACGGTAGCAATAACGAATGACAATAGGCTGGCGAAAGTAAGAATGAAGATGTCCACAAATCTACGGCAGTGGTGGATTGGTGGTGCCCAAGTGTAGTCGTGATTTAGAGATTTTAAGTTTATGATTTTGGGATTTACTTATTTTACCATTCCTTTAATTTTTCATGTTTAATTTCACAATTTTGTAATTAATTTTAAATTGTAATTTGATTAAATTTAAAAGTCTTAACCATTCAAATGGATTTATTTTAAAGCCCAAAATACTTAATATATTAGTATTGGACTAAACAATTAGAATGGACTAAAATGACTCAATTTAAGAAATTTTAAGGCTTAGAAAGGGCTTTTATTGGGTCTATCCATACCTGCTGCTTTTTAGGGCTCAGCAAAGGATAGTTGAAGTAGCTTTTTCCATTGTTTAGGTTTATTGGCTCTTTTTTTTAGCAAAAAAGAAAGTATTTTGTTCTTTCTTATGATGACATATATTTTTCACGTGTTGCCTCTAACCATAAAAATTTAGGTTTAAAAAATATCCCTAGATATTGAGTGTTTTACCAAAGCTCTCCTTTTTTTTGGGGAGTTTATCTCCTAGTTATTTGTAAGCTATACTGATGTCCGATCAAACAAATAAATTTCTTTTTTTTACTTTCCTTGCCACATGTCAATGAGTTATTAGCCCATGTTAGCATCCAAATTTCCTCCCAAAATAATTAATAATAATAATAATAATAATAATAATAATATTATTATTATTATTATTATTATTATTATTATTATTATTATTATTATTATTATTATTATTAAATAGTGAAGGACCTATTTGTAAATAATAAAAAATTTTGGGCATTTTCATAAATTATGTACAGACTAAAATGTAAAAATGACCGAACTTAATTAATAAGAATTCAATGGGGGCAAAATGGGTAGTTCAAGGAATTGGAGTCTCATTCCTCAAATCCCCGAGAACTAAATCTATGGGATATTTTGTTAAGTTAATATTGTTAACAATTCCAGTTCTGAATTCTGATTCTCCAATCTGGGAAGTAAAAACACCTTAAGTTTGCATTCCTTGAACTCTTTATTTTATGCCACCCAAATTTTATAATTTCACTTTTGTCCTCAATTAAAATATTATTATTTTTTTATTTTTTTATTTTTTTATTTTTATAATAATAATAATAATAATAATAATAATAATAATAATAATAATAATAATAATGGACAAGCTTCTTTTGTAATATACGTGTCTCGAATAAATATGTATTTTTAAAGGCTAAGGCTAACCATGTCCCTTATCTATGTTGTATTCCTGTTTGTTTCCTTTCAATAAATTCCTCACAGAGCTAATTCCAGGGGCCAGATTAAAAAATAATAGTGTAATTTGCCATTAAGGATAATTTTTAAAAATGAATAAGATAATTATTATTTTGGGCTAGTTGAACATCAACACCCTCATATTTTGATTCTTGGGTAATTTTATTTGAATCCCTTTTTTTTTTAGAACAAACTTAGAACATATTTAATATTATTTTCAAATCTTATTTTCTATTATGTAAATTCAGGAAACACTAAATATGTGATAGTTGATATTTTTTTAAATTTTTTTAAAAAATATAAAATTCATTCTACACTTTAAATAAAAGAAATAAAAAAAATTACTTTTTTCTTATTTTCATTATTTTATAATACATTATTAAGTCGAATAACGTTCTTTCATCATCTCTCAAAATAATAATAATAATAATAATAATAATAATAATAATAATAATAATAAAATCATCATCATTATTAATATTATAACAAAAAGTCTACTAACTATTAACTATAACTGATTTTAAAAATTACCTCAATTATGTGGGCGGATATAAAATCTTTAAAAATGGAAAAGCAAAAAACCATAGGCGGGGAGAGAGAGGAAAAAAAAAAGATAGAGAAAGTGAAGATCCGTCGGAGAAAGAGCTCCGGCGGAGAAAGCTAAAAGATTTGGAGGAGGCTCAAGAATGCGTTTGAAAGAGAGACACAGGGAAGTGGACGAACAAGAACGTGGGGCCGCAACCTTTGCTTCGACTTTGAATTTAATAGCTCAACGAAAAACGATGACGCAGTGACACGATGGCAACAAGAGCAAAATCACACGTGTGTGAGGCTACAGCGATAATTGAAAAATAGTATTAATTAAATTAACACTACAATTCGACATGTGACGGCTACAATCACAGTACCCATTGTTAGCGTGTTTGACTCAAATATCAGCATTCTAGTCCAGCACCATTATTCTCGCTTTGTTTGCCTTTGTCTTGTTTCTCTTCTCCGTGGCCAGTGGGACCGGCCATGTGACGGCTTTACATTTGACGTCATTGTTTGATTTTATTGCAAAAATAGACTAATCTCGTAAAATATTGTCTGACTTTTCAAAATCGAAATGCTCATAAAATAACAACTTGCAATTACCACAAAGAGTGGCTTATCAATTTTTAAGTGGTATTATTTGATTAGTTATTTGATTTAATTTTTAGGAGAAGTAAGGAGTTAAAAAATAATTTTAGGCTTTGTTCACCTTTTGAGTAAAAAAAAAGAAAAAAACTATGCAACATAGAAAGGAAAAAAGAAAGGTAATTTTCACTTTACTCCCTGAGGTTTAGGGTTGCAACACTTTGATCACAAAGATCATATTTATTTCAAAGATATCCCTACCCATTTATAGAATTGATCTAAATTTTGAGAATACTTTCAATTTCAGCTAACTTTATGTTTTTCTTCCTTTTGTTGCCGTATTACTTACACAATGAACAACAATAAGTCTTAAATTTCCATCCAAATAAATATAGAATTTTTTATTTCCTAAAACTCAAATGTTTCAACATCTCTGCAACTCTTTGCATTTTGAAATCGAACTGCAATGTCTCACATTTACATAAACGTGCAATGAATTTGAAACCCAAAACTCAAATGTGTCAGCACTTCATTTTTCCTTAATATCTCTGCAGCTCTTTACTTTTTCGAACCGAACTGCAAAAGTTGCACATTTACGCCATGCAATAAATTTGAAAACCAGATTTTTTATTACTATATTTGTGATCGTTTTCTTTCAGTGATATTTTTAAGCCATAGGGCAATGCCCATATACTGTCTCTTCCACTCTCGTCTTCCTATTTTAGTTCATTTTTGCTATTGAAACTAAAATTTAAGATCCGCCCGCCGATCTGTTCTTCTTGGATCTTGGTTGGAAAGACTGAACTACACTCACTTTTTAGACTTTCATGGTTCACCAAAATTCATGGACTTCATCTTCAAAAATTAAGCATTTCACCGGACCGGATTAATCGGCAACCCCATACTTCAACTTTTAACCATTTCTTAGACACCGTTGGATTAAGCTCTAACGGCAACTTCGAATGAAGACAAAACTCCCAGGTTGTTAACCCAAGTGGCAAGACAGCTGGACCCTCGTATTTGAGTATAGATTATCAAAGATAATTTATTTAATGTGTAAATCAGTTTTGTTATTGGCAAAGAGACGCCTTTGGAGTGCTCACCTAACACCTGTGAATTGCAACTGCAAGTGGGGTCTTCAAACTTCCTTTGCCGCTTTGCAATTTGCACTAGGGCAAAATTTAGTTTCTGGAAAACTTTTAAAGAAAAGTAACGGGGGTTTTAAAAGCATATTAAACGTGTGCTGAGTAGAGATGGCAGTGGGGTGAAGTGATGTGTGAGTGAGGAGGCCTACCTCAATTTCTATTTTATTAAAAATTTTGCTTTCATTTTTTATTCTATCTCTTAGTAAATTTAGTGGACCGGGTATGTGGAATCATCATATGGGGAATAATTTTTTTATCCTCGCCTCATTATTGATTTACATATTTTATAATAGGTATGGATAAATGATTTCAATAAATTAATATTATGAGACTTAAATAAAATCATTACCATATTAAAGTATTTAAATTATTTTAAAAAATCTCCAAAAGGTTGAAACAATATCTTAAAATAATATCAAAAGTAAAAAATATTTGAAGAGATCGAGTAGCACCTTAAGAGAAAAGAGAAAACATAATAATATTTTAGGGTTGAATAAGAATTATAATAGAGGATTTTCTTTTAGTTATAACCTATTTATATTAGATAAAAATAAAAATAAAATTATTAACCAACATTATTAAACAAAAGTTAAAAAAATCATATATAATGGGGATTGAGGTGGGGGTCGAGTGGGGAGTACAAAACTAAACTCTACCCAATTAAAATTTTAGAGATTATGTTTCCCTCATTCTCTAAACATTATTTAAATTCTCCTAACCTGTGGATGATTTTACCATCCTTAATGCAGATATCACTATTCTACTACCAAAATTAATTAAATGATTTTAATTTCTCCATATACCTCAACTTAGTTCCAAATTTTCTCTTATAATGACTTTCATACTCGAATTAACAACTTTTCATTTATATTATTTAAGCAAATCATTTTTATCTCTAAATCCTTTGTGTTAGTTATTATTTGTGTGTGTATACGTATATACGTACATACTATTCTACTCATCTCTTACGTTTCTCGTTTCCTAAAAAAAATTAGTATCCTTCATTTTCTCATTACTTTTTATCACTGGAAAAGGAAGATTTATTCTCTAATCATAGTTTGATCAGGAAGAAAAAACTTTAGTTTTTCACCCAAAATTGCCTTAAGTCATTGATCCCTTATGGATGTCACTACTACCGACATGTTGCCATTATTTTTATTTTTTACTTTTATCATTGTCTCCTAAGAATTTTTAAATTATTTTTGTACTAAGCCCTCTAGATTAAAGTCTTAGATCCGCTGCTGCCTGCACATGATGAGGTGTTGAGGATATTATTCCAAATAGTCTAAGAATAGTTACCGCACTATTAATATAAATTTGAAACAACCCTCACCTATCAACTGTTAGCTCTGAAGATGGTAATTAGACTAATAATATAAACATGGGACAGGCTTCAACTATTAAGTTAATTCAGGTTACGTTTGACTTTGGCCGGATGAGTTACGCCCATATACGTCAATACAATTTTACAAACATACATATATATATGCATATAATTGTGAACGGTGGGCTCCATGTCAGAGCACAAGTTTACTGGAGAGTCGATCTCTTTTTCCTTGGTTTATGTATTACACACGCTTCAACTTTTCTAATTGTCACTCTATGGCTCAATATATTATCTCACGTTCATGCGAGTCCAATACACAAATATGCTTTGTTTAAGATAAACGCAATTAAATTATTATCCAATAATTCCATGAATTCTGATTGCAGGGGCAGGTGATAGTCAGCTTCAGTGAAATAAGATATAAATGATTTATACTTTAATTTTTTGTTTTTTTGGTGGGGCCTAAACACTCTTTACTTTACCAAATAGAGATAATTTAAAAATTATATCTTCCTTTACAAACTTTTGTAAATATCAAGACCGTCTCCCACTAAATCTTATTAAATAAATTTTTATATTCTTCTTTTACACCCATAAATATATTTATCAAACCTAGAAATTTTCGATTGAACTCATTAAGTAAATTCTTCTCTTGTTTCTTCAGAAAATTTTCGCATGCTTTTTCTTCCTCGTCGTTTTGGTTTCTTCTTTTAGATACTTTGTATTTGGAATCATGAATATAATATATGTTTTAAAGAATGTGCGCATGTGCCTATTATCATCCTTGCTTCTAATTCGCAATAATCATCCTTGCTCCTAATAGTTTGAGTCACATAGATTTTAAATGAGTGGAGAAATCAAGCGAGTCATTTTAAACTAAATAAAACTTTAGGATTAAAGGGTAAAATTTCGTCTTATTTTACTAATGCAATTCTTTTTCTTTTTGCAAATTAATCTACTCTTCTTCTTCTTCTATTTTCTTTCTTTATAATTTTTACATTTATTGGATCATTGTAAGATTCTTTGAAAACTCAAAATCAAGATCAAGCTAGGGATTTTGATAAGTTAGAGTCCAACACACCCTTAGATTATGTAATGTCATTCCCCACTCTTTAATTCAGTTAGCTTTAGAGTATGACCAATCTGTTGTTTAAATGGATGCTTTCCTAGCGAGTACCATGCACCTCTTCAAACACCCCCCTTAATTGTGTAATTATGTGCAACGGTTATTGAAAGCTTAACATGCATTAAAGTTGTGCAAGAACAAGCAATTCCTTTCAGTCAAAGAAGACTGTACTGTCATTATCTTCAGAGAAGGCTGCACTTTAAAAAATACAAATCATATGTATGCATGTAGTCTGACTGGTAATTAAACACTCTCGATCCTGCACAGAACATCGAAACCCAGAAGCGAAACCCATCTAATTTAACCCAGCAGAGTAATGACATGGCTTTAGACTCATAAGTGCAGACGGATAAAAGGCGGATAAAAGAGTTAGGGCTATTGGCGATGAGAATAATTTGTCTTCATATATTAAACTGTCCAGCTACGTTAATTCTACATCTGTTTGAAATCAATTTTCAAACCACAATTCAAATCAAGATTAATGTCTAATCTCATCCAAAACAGAATATCAAAGTACAATAATTTCTTATTGCGTTCATTTGGTGAATCCAATTTCTACGATCAATGCATGCAGAATGCAGTTTATTCTTCTACATAATTTATGCTGTAGTTACACAATCATTCTATCTGTAACTTCTCTTCTCATCTATAGCTGTCGGCAAAGTATTTACTAGATGAATTTGATTGTTATCCTCTACGGGGACACAAATCCTATCTTATGGGTGAAAGTGATCCTCTCATACATTATAGAGAAAATGCAAATCATGATTACTGCCCCATATCCCTACCTCTTGTAGCTTAATTAGGTTTCGAGCTATCTCATAGGTTCATCTCCTAAAGTTATAAATGGAGGTATTAATATCTGTATTCATTCATACATTTCAACAATTACACAAAACTGCCATTAGGTTTTGAGCTACCTTATAGGGATATGATTCCTATTAATAAAGGTCTTCCCCGACTTTTCGTTCAGATATTTCACCCATTAACAAAACTATCCGTAACCATCTCCCACCTCTAGCGTTCTGCCATCTATAAAACTCTTGTCCTTGATCAAGAAACAGCCCTCAATTCTTGATCAAACCTGCAAAAACCCTAATTTCCGTTCTTTCATAAATCAGCTAATTTTCCAATGAATTTTCAGTAGCCACCACTCTCAAAACCACCGTAAAGACATAGCCTTTCATGCCTATAAGCCTTTGCAACCAACCTAACACTCATACTAGATTCAAGAGCCTCAAAAATCAACTTAAACCTTAAACAGCTCCTTCGCCATCAAGACACTAACAGAGCTGTCCTAGCGAATCCCAATCGCACGTTGCAAACCTTTATCATTATCCTCAAGCTCTCATATCGGCGGGTTCGCAGACGACCTTTAATATGTAAGACTAGTCAATGCACCAAACTGCAATTATCAAGACTACCTTTATAGGAAAATGATAATCAAACCGAGTCAATTGATCGAATTTGCTGACAAACAAGCAAAACAGTCCCGTTTTTGGCTGGCTGCTTTCGGTTGTGAATGAGAGCCAGCAAAAAATGGTACTATTTTGCTGGTTTGTCAGCAAATCCGGTCGGCTGGCTCGGTTTGAATATCAGCACTCATCTCTATATCTTCACCTGTAGGCAAATCTCCCAAATCAAAGCGAAGTCAGACAAAGTACAAGGCGCAAAAAAAAAAAATTTCAGGGTTATGAGGCGAGGGGTACATCATAGCCTGACCCTGTCTGGCATTGTCGCTCTTTAGACAGTCTACATTACCTTCAATCTCTCCGGCAAACAATCAATCAATAATAAATGGCACACTGAGATTACAGAGCTGGTACGAAAATACAAAAACATTTTGACTATTATGGTTTCAAATGAGCTTTCACCACCACAAATCAAATCAAATCAAATCAAATCATGATTAATGTCTAATCTCATCATTTCCAAAACACCGCATATATCAAAGTGCATTAAATTTGTAATGTTTGTTTGGTGAAATCAAATTTCTAGCACAAGGATGAAGGTAATGTACAATATCTATAGCTACTAAACAATATCACCAAAGAAAAAGATTAATTTCACAGACGGTAACTACCATATTTAATTTCCAATTAAAGATTTTCTGGATGAGCTCCGCTATGTTATGTAAATTAGCTAGCTGAAGAATATACTTTCATCAAAGCACATTTAGCAACATGGAAAAGAGATGTTGCATTGATTAACGTTGCATTTCACATTGAATCACCAATCAATGTTTGTCACACAATGAAGAAAACAGGTTTGCAGACTCTTTACCACTGACGACAACACAAAAGTTCTCTCTATTTTGCGTAAAACAAGTTCTTTCAAATGAAAAGAAGAAAAACACTACACAAGTTTCCTAAAATAAGCAAACAAACAAGCAGCTATATCTCTTCTAGAATTTATTCAAACCTCCTAGTCCTTAACACACAGCAGCATGAGGCATATGAAAGCTAATTTAGCACCGTGCTTTCACTCGGCGTTGGGTTCGGCGTTGGGCTCGGCGTTGGGATCACCGTTCTTCATTTCATCGACACACATCTTGCAACTCACAAGCAAACAAGCTGGCACTGCTTTAGTCAGGGCTCCTTTTGCAAATCGCCAAATCTTTGAGCTTAACTTGGGCTTCTCCCCCAAGTCAACGGAGACAGAGAGGGTGTGACCCTCCATCGAAGTCGAGATCACACTCGCAGTCGCACCAACTGGCAACTCGGCAAACTTCTGGATCTTCCCGTACTCTTCAAGCACAGACGGCACAGTTTTCAGCTCCATAACCAGCTTGCCATTTTCAACCGCAATCCCCACATCCTCTTTCTCAATCTCGGGCGGAAGATTGAGCACCTTGACCGCCATCACCTTCTTGTCTCCTCCACGAAACTCAATGACCGTGCGAGCGTTGAGGAAGCGGATGGCTCTCTGACTCTCGATCTCCCTTTCATTTTTACGAAGGGGCTGATGCTGATCGGCTTCAACGATCTCCGTCACGCCGACATCTGTCGACACGAAATTCATCGAAAATGAGCGATTCTTCTCAGTCTTAAGATTAACAACTTTGTACCCGCTGCTTTCAAGCATATCATAGATCGGCTTCAAAGCACTGGGCGTATTGGGAGTGCTTGTGGTGGCTTGAAAAGGGAAAGCTCCAGTTGTACTCCCCTTCGTAGCCTTCCCAAACTCCTCGGCCGCGCCGTCTTTGGTGATGGCATCAACAGAGCCAGAGGGCAGATTGGTCATTTTTTCGGCGGCCACCGGAAAATACTTTAGATGTTTGTTTTAAAATCGGATCGGAGAGATTTAGCAAAATTTTTGATCTCTTGAGCAATCACACGTTAACCAGTTCGCGCTTTTCCTCTAATTTATGTTGAGAGGGGGCCTTGATATTTTTAAAAAGACCTCAGCCCTGTAGTTTCGTTACAGCTGTTCACTTCGTGGATCGTTTTTTCAAAAAGGCCAAACTACCCTTTTCTTTCCCTCATTGAGCTCGTAAGCATTTGGATTTTGGATAAGACACAAAATTTATCATGCCATCCAGTGATACATGAATGCGACTAATAAAAAATGGATTGTGGAGAGAGATAAATTTTTGACATACAAAAAGAAGTCTCTGAAAATAATAATATATGGACATATACAACTATATTTTTAAGAAGAATGAAATTTATTTCTCTGGTATCAATCTTCTTATTTTAAAACTTGTCACAAAAAATAACATAAATTTAATTTTTTAAATGTCTATAACAACTTTATTAGCCCCTAAAAAAAATTGCCTAAAACTACGTTAACTTTTGCCCCCTTTTTCATCACAAACACATTAAGCTAAAATGAACGTTCTCAGTTAAATTTGTTGTTCTCTATTCTCAAAAATGGTCAAAGTTACGGTTCATGTCTTCATCAGTTGGCAAGAAGTTCCCATATAAATCTTAATTAATTGTGAATTCTTTTTTCAATAATTTCTTCTTAGATACGCATTGTAATTGTGTTTTTTTTTTTTTTTGAGTTAAAATTAATTGCATCTACGGTTTATTAAACGTTAAGTATGCACCTGGATTCTTTTTTGTTTTGGTATTTAGCTATGTCTTTTCTTTTTTCAACGGTTAAAAATTATTCGTACTTACATATTTATGTTTAATCTTTGAGATTTTAGATTCGGAATATCTCTGTCTTTGATTAGAAAAAGCATGCATAAGAATTTATTGATTTCCTTTTTCAAAACTAAAGTTATTTTTTTGTTAAACATTTACTGAAAGCTAACTTCCTTTTTTTTCTGTGTCTTATTTTATTCTTGTTTGAATTTCATAGGTGTGATAGTCATTGAAAAAGAGGGTCTGTTGAAAAAGACCAATTAAGCTGCATCAACTCGTCGTTGAAAGAGAGGATTTATTAAAAAAGACCAAGCTGCATCAACTCGTCACTAAAATATGGAAAAGAAAAATCTATGGTTTGGATTATTCTCAAATGGTGGGTATCTAAAAGTTCTTTTCGTTTTTTAACGAATTAGTTAGCATAAAGAGGATTTTTTTTTTTTAACTTTAAAACTTTCACGAGTTGATATTTTAGATTCTGAATCGCCCCGTAAAATATGAACTTATTCACACGAAACTATTGCATAAAATAATTATTTGATTTTCTCGTTAGTTTTCCTTGTTTGAACTCGGTAAGTGGGATTCATGTGGGAAGTGATTATATTTTAAATAATTGGAAAATTCTACCTGTTTTAAATATAGTAAAAGAGGATAAGAATCATGAAGAATTATTCTTACAATAAAATAAAATATGGTGAAAGAGAAAAAGCAGGAATCTTAAGAATATCATATGGACTATTTGAGAAATGATGTATTGAAATATTCTAAATTGTAGACATGCGTCATGGCGGCTATCTTTCAAAGCTCAACTTCTTTTGCTTTCAAAGGTATGATTGACTCTTATCATTTATTTCGACAGCAGTTGATCGAGGCTTTTGTAACCTTACGTTGCTTGTGAAGGGACTGAGTTTTTACCTTCACTAATTGGATTTACTCTTCTCGCCGAAACGTTTGAATGAAAATGCGTGGAGATGTACTTGCAAAGACAATCTAACACGCAAGTCAAGATTTGTAAGAAGGTATGCAGGTAGAAGAGTAAAACAGAGAATCTAATAAGATGCTAAAGTTGTCAAATTTTCATGTGTGTCTAAAATCGTGAGTGATACTCTATTTATAGAAATAAGTCTCAAGATAAATTTATTATCCTAAAGAGTTTGCGAAGTGTCCATTATTGTGGCTCGGACACGTGTTGCATTATTTATTTTAATCCCTCTTTTTTGAAGTTATAATTCTTTTTCAGAGGTCCATGTACTTCTTGAGTTTACATTTGTCTTCATGTGGTTTTTTTAACAAAGCACTTGAGATTTACAGGGACTCTGGAGCATCATCAATTTCCAGAATTTAGACAAAATGGTTTGTTGAATAAAGCGATTACAAATTTTTGATGGAGGAGTAGAGAAATAGAGAGTTATGTAACTTAGCCGTTAGAGAAATTAATGGAGCATAAGATTCAAGAAATTAGATTTAAAGAAACTAGAGTTTAAGTTATTGGTGTTCATGAAAATTTGTTTAATTACAGTACTTAGATGAACTCTTGTCCTCCAAAATAAGTGAAGTTGTGGATATTTTAGAAATAATTTTTTTATTAAAATAAAGTGTTCAATTAAAGCTGTCGATATTTTATAAATAATTTTTTTAACTTAAAATAAAAATATGGAACGCAATTTTGGACCTCTCAAAAAAAAAGGAAAAGAGATAATTTTGGAGGCTAACCACAGGGCCCAGACTCATCCTCTGACCTCTATGGGCTCAATTATCTTTGCAATGATAGTGTAAGCATGTGCACGATCGCATGAAAGTTACAAGTCTTGGTTTCATTTAAGAATTGGGCTAAATTGCGGTGCTATTGGCACACCTCTAACCAGCCACCTGTAAAAACGCCTCTGCTTGACACGCATCATTAGAAAATTGAAAAGATCGTATAATTGCTATTAACACCTTTGTAAGTTTCGAAACTAGCCCCACACCGGGAATCCCACTTACAAGTCCTGTCGTTTCTTTATCAACTTCTTTTCTTTTTTATTATCATTATACTTTCTATGTTTGGTCAAATCATATATTCATATGTGAAGTTGTGAATAAAACTCTCTATATCGCTCTCTTATTGTTCACCCGCTCGCGAACAAGATTTATTTGAATTTTTTGTTTTCATGTGAATCAAATGACTGCTTATAAAAATAATGCTTTTTTTAAAAAAAATAATTTACTTATAATTCCAAGTCTTATATATTTTTCTCTCTACCTTAATTAAAAAGGAGAGTTTGTTTCAATATTTTTCAATATGAACCTTAGATACTTGTTCTCTCAATTATCATATGAGTAATGTGATTGATATGATGTTGGGTTTGAATATCCAAACAGGAAGGGTGATTGCTAAGGATCTTTTGGTAATGACATTCACAAAACTTACAACAAATCACCTGAAATAATATTGATTCATCATCCTTATAAATGGTGGAAATCAGAGAATCCATTCTTTTGTAAGCTTAAAGTTCTTGGGACTAAAAAATTGCACCACATAAAAAATGTGTTGTAAAGATTTCTTCTTTGAAAATGTTAATTATAAGATACTTTTACCCATTTCATCTATTCTCTTTGGATGCGAAAAAATTGCAAGTTAGGATAAAGAGTTTCAGATGAAATCATTTCCAAATTCAATTAGACTATGTCTATTTATTTGTCTATTATCATAATTTTCATTTAGTATATAATTGTAATTATGCAAACGGGTTTTTAAGAGATAAAATGGATGGTGCTAATAGTCCCACTCATCTCTTCAATGACATTAAAATTAGTGTAAACTACATGAGAGTTGGGCTTTTGTTTCTTGTTCCCCCTAGAGTGAATCATATATCCCCACAGCGTCCATAGCCGATTTTCGTGGAAAATTTTGTAAGCCGTTGATGTGAATCCAACAGAGAAAATTTCCCTGAATATTAAAAGTAACGATAAACATCTTAAATTTTTTATTCCAAATTTCATCCCAAAAATATATGTCGTTCATTAGTTAGTTAGTAATTTCTTTTAAGATTTAAGTGAACAAATTGTATTATCCTCACTAATCAATTGATGACTGTGACATTATTTGGAATAGTTTTTAGGATAAATAATTTCGCGTGTATAACACTACTCAAATATGAATAATCTGTTCGCTAGCAAAATTTGAAACCTTTTATTCTTTTATAAAAGTGACTCTTTTTAATTTCCTTTTATAACCTAACATTTATTGAGTTCTCTAGATACAAAATTCAAAAATCAAATCCAAATTCCCACTAAAAGTAAGTTGGTAGATATTCAAACATAAAATCATGTTTTTTATTGATATATGTTGGATCACAATGGACAATATTTAATGTTATGATAGAGAATTAATTTATTGTTTTACTATTTGAACTTGATTTTAAATATCAAGTAGTTCTTTTAAAAAAAAATTTGTATTTAGAGTTTTTTATTTAATTTTTAATTTTAATAAACATGATCAATTCAACCTACTCAACCCAATGATTTAAAGGTTGGATTAGGTTAGCTTTTGTTAATTTCTTTTCAACTCAATCAACAGTGAATTGGGTTGGATTAAGTTTTCACAAACCTGATCCAACCAATCCATACCAACCCCTAACACCCAGTACTAATTTATATTAGAGATTTTTGTTTGAGGATGCAACCATTTCAACGATGTAAATGAAAATCATTTTTATTCACATGGTTATATTGCCGTAATTGAACTTTTACACATTTTAACAATGTTATAAATATGCATCTCGGATTTATATAATTTAAGTAATTAAATTAGTTATAATTTTATGTAATTTTTAAAATACTATTTAAAAGTAGAAGCAATACATATTAAAACTATGCTTGAAGCTAAGGTTTTGTTTTAATAGCTAGGAGTGGTTTTTTTATGACCCAAAGTATTGGGTTTGAGTCACTAGCGTGTAGGTTGGAAAAATTTGGCAGGTCCCAAGTATCGCAATGCCTAGATCAACCCGGGCTTTAACACTCAAACTGGGATTAAAAAACTTAAGGCCAGGCCCAGCTTTTTAATCTAGGTAAAATTACCTAGATTTTATATTTTATAATTTTACATATGTATTTTTTAAAATTTATCATATAATTTTATGATTTTTCTAATTTTATTATAATGAAATTGGGTTTGAAAATATTAACTCTAAATTTTTAATATGTCAAACCTATTCATAGGTATGCTAAGTAAATATAATTATTTGAAACATTATATATTTTATAATTCTTTTTTGGTAAAAATTTGGGTTCTTGACTAGACCTCAAGCTTACCAATTGAATTTCAGGCTTGGTTCATCCTCGTTCCCAATCAGAGTATTATTCAGCCTGCATTGCCCAGGTCTGGTTTGAGAATGGATATTCTTAACATCCTTATTAGCAAGTGAGTGTTAATATAGTAAGAAAAAACGGCATCTATGTCCTAAAGTTTGAAAAAATGGTTATGTAAGCCCCCAAATTTTGAATAAGGAATATTAAAATCCTTTTTGGACTCTAAAACCCTTAGTAGATAGTATATGAAAAAATTGACTTTAAAATTTTTTAATAAATATAGATAAATTTAAATAGTTTAATGTGCCTAGTAAAATAATAATATTAGAATATTTTTTGTTATATAAAATAATTTTTAAATATAAATTATTATATTTATTTTAATAATATATTTTTTTATTATAAAAATTTTAAATAAATCTTTGGGTTAAATAAAATAATTTAAATTTGTATCTTTTTTTAATATTATATTTTTAATTTATTATAAAATTTAGTTTAATACAATATAAGATTGTACAATACAAAAATATTTTTAAATATTAAAATTATTTTAAAATTTATGTATTATTATATTTTTTAATATTATATTTTAATTTATTACAAAATATTAAAATTAATTTTTTTTAAATTAATAGAGCTAAGAAATATTTCATCAAAAGGAATCTTGATATCCCTTATTAAAAATATGAGCTATATGGGCTACATAATTATTTCTTTAAATTTGAAGGGTGTAGATTTTTTTTTCCCAATAATAATAATAAAAAGAATATGGGTGCTGCCCTGCTATTCAATTGATACGGTCAAATCTGTTGAGCTATCGTGGAAAATAATGATAATGACCATGATAAGAAAGACAAGCAATTTAAATATATTTATTAGGAGCCAGAGGAGGAGACAGAGATACCCCCTCATTATCGAAACTCTTATCTTTTAATAAGTAAAGAGAAGAAGAAGCAGCCCACAAGCAGCCATGAACAGAAACAAAAAGATTGTAGCATCCGCGGCAATAGTAATAGCAATAGTCTCTGTAATCATATCAATCAACCAAACAAATATTACTCTGAGAAACCTCTTCTGTACGCCGTGCATAGAAGGATCCAATGATAATCTGGAAGGTAGTAAGATCATCCAAGTCACTGGTGCTCTGGGTCCTGAGAGCATCGCTTTCGATCCCAATGGAGACGGCCCCTACACTGGCGTCGCTGATGGTCGTATTCTTAAATGGCAAGGTGATGAACTTGGTTGGACTGAATTTGCTGTCACCACTTCTCAAAGGTATCTATATATATGAACTAATTTCTTTTGCGCCATTAAACTTGTTGATGCAATTGCCGAGTTTGGATTTTAGCTAAGAATTTTTTATTTTTTATTTTTTATTTTTGTCAAGCATAGCATGAGGTATGCACAAACCACTCTTTAGCCAAGTGGCAGTCACCTCCTTGCCTCGTTTCTGGGTCCAGTTTCTGGACTTTTTACAATCTACTAATCTGCGAAGGATCTTTTGAAACTTACAAGAAATGGCTTTGTATTGACACCGCTCTAATTTGATAATTTTAGGTTATATCTGTCTTTGTCCTCATAGTTCTTACTATCATTCTTATGTGTTGCTAATTTGTTGGGTCCTAGTCATTTTTATGTGAAGTGAAACTCAGAAACAAAATGGAAAGAAAATAACTAAAGAGAAAGGTTAAAAGGAGACCAGATGGAAAATTTAAATTATTTAGAATGCGATGGGATTTGTTCTTTTCCTTTTATTCCATTCTCTGTTTTTGCAAAAGGTTGAAAAGTTTGTTCTTGGCATGTGCTACAACAAACTGTTCTAAATCATGATTTACCTTAACCTCTCGTACTAATATCCTATTAATCTAAGACAATCACATCTTTTATCCATATGTTTGTCAAAGTAATGTCAACCTCACATCTTTTGTTTCATTTTTCCTCCCTTTTCATTCATTCTTTCGCTTAATGCGAGTTGCACCAAACATGAATTAATGTGCCATATCAACATAGGTTAATTATTTAATAAGACCTTTATATGGTTCAAGCCTGTCACTCTTGTATCTGTGTTTTATAAAATGTCTGATCCCACTTTAATTAGCTATCTTAAATATGATTATTCAATGTCAGACTTGAGGATACTGGCTTTATGTCAGTTGAACTCTAATATTAGTTAACATGCAAATTTAGCATGAAATAGTTGACAAATATTTTCTATAATGAATTTTTTATTCCTCATTACTAATGAGCAATTAGTGGATATAACATTGCTCCAGGTTGCCCAATGGGTTAGCCTTATGGTATCTTGTTGCCTAAGGATTTTACCAGCCAACTACCTATTTTCTGAGTTTCTTTGTTAAGAGCTATACAACTGTGCTCTGAACCTAGAAAAATCCATGCTTTAACAACTTTAATTAGGTATTTGTTGCATTGCAGCTTCTCAAAATATGATAACGTAAGAGTTCTCAGTACCTACAATCTTGTAAGATAACCACCCAGCAAATGACACTAAAAAGCTTATTGAAAAAAGAGTAAGGAATGATGATTTTCCCCCCCTCACAGATGAAATGGTATTTCAAAATTGTACTAGGTTGAAAGAAATTGGCCTGTATACTGTACACAGAGCTCTCTAATAAATCCATTTCTTCTAATGTTAATGATTTCTGCTGAATAGTTATACTAATGCTTCTCATGCTTATGCTTGATTGGAAACTATACTTGTATACTTTTCAAGGAAGGAGTGTGTTCGACCATTTGCACCGGACATTGAGCATATTTGTGGGAGGCCACTAGGAATCCGATTTGATAAGAAAACAGGAGATCTCTACATTGCTGATGCCTACCTTGGTTTTCAAGTTGTAGGGCCTGAAGGTGGTTTAGCCACTCAAATAGTCACAGAAGCTGCAGGTCAGCCATTGCGCTTTACCAATGATGTGGACATCGATGAACATGAAGGTGTGATCTACTTCACAGATTCAAGCACAAGTTTCCAGAGAAGGTAATTTAGCAAAAATTTGCAGTTTCCTTTGTACATGCATAGTTTGGATATAAATTTGGGTCTGGAAGTAGGTGCTGTCCGTTCATAATGGCTTAGATTCTTTCATTTCCAATTGAAAATGATGAAGGTGAAATACCATATGAAGGCATGTCAACAAGATACTTTGGTTTAGTCCCCAATATATATGTGTATATGTTAAGAAAAATTCCTGCTGTATTTGGAAGTAATTTAAGACAAATTCCATGAGAAGGAATTTCTTCTGTCTGGAAGTAGGTGCTGTCCGTTCATAATGGCTTAGATTCTTTCATTTCCAATTGAAAATGATGAAGGTGAAATATCATATGAAGGCATGTCAACAAGATACTTTGGTTTAGTCCCCAATATATATGTGTATATGTTAAGAAAAATTCCTGCTGTATTTGGAAGTAATTTAAGACAAATTCCATGAGAAGGAATTTCTTCTGTATGCCAGATCACTGAATTTAAGGATGGTAGTTAGAACCACTTAAACTATCAAACTTATTGCAGCGATTAGAATATTGCCAAACTTGGGCTTAAAGAACACAAAACATGAAAAGTTAGAAGTAACTACTAAAGAATTAGATAGAGATCATCATTCAAGAGAGGTTGAAAGGTTCAGCACAAAGATTGAGAAACGTTCCTTCTCTTTTATTTTATTTTTATAAAGTAATCAAAACCTGAATTATTGAAAGAAATTCACCTGTCAGTCCCCATTATCTTTATCACTTTTTCTCCTCCTAAAACTTGAGGTTTCTTGCTTTATAATGCCTCTTTATTTATTTAGTTAGTTAGTTAGTTATTTTTTATGGAATATTATACACGCGTCTTAGTTATCAGGAGTCAATTTCTTCTTACAAAGACAAAAATAAAGTACAAGTTAAAAGTAAAAAGCAAAAACTTCACAATCCAAAATTCTGTTGGAACCTTTTTTTGCAGGCAATTCATGTCGTCAATCTTGAGTGGAGATAGGACAGGCAGGTTATTGAAGTATGAAAAAACAACCAAAGAAGTAACAATCTTGCTACAAGGCCTTGCATTTGCAAATGGAGTAGCATTGAGCAGAGACCGCACCTTTATACTAGTAGCTGAAACCTCGAACTGTCGGATTTTAAGATTTTGGCTTCATGGTCCTAACAGTGGAAAGCATGATGTTTTTGCTGAGCTCCCAGGATTTCCAGACAATGTCAGAAGTAATTCAAATGGGGAGTTTTGGGTTGCCTTGCATGCAAAGAAAGGACTTTTTGGAAAGTTGATTCTTCTGAATTCTTGGCTGGGGAAGACATTGTTGAAACTTCCACTAAGCTTTAGGCAACTGCATTCACTGTTGGTAGGAGGGAAGGCCCACGCAACTGCTATCAAGCTTAGTGAAAAGGGAGAAGTCTTGGAGGTTTTAGAAGATTGTGAAGGAAAAACTTTGCGTTTTATTAGTGAAGTGGAAGAAAAGAATGGCCAGTTATGGATGGGATCAGTGCTAATGCCTTTTATTGGAATATACAATAGGTAACGAAATTGAACTACATACTTTCCATCCTTTTATGTGTAATAGGGCAGTTATACCCCTACTTTTTGATCATTAGATTGTGAATGGTTTGTTCATGAACATTTATTTAGTCCATATAGTTGGGCGATAGACAGACCCAAGCCCTTGCTCATGAACATGTATTTAGTCCTTATACTTTTTATCCTAACTTGGGACTCTTATTTAAAAGCTTAAAAGAGATTTCTTTAATAATTTTTTTATATGAAGTGTTTGACAAAAAATTTAAATTGGTTATTTCAGAAAACTCTTCATTTTAATAAAAACTTTGGGGTGGCTTTTAAAAGCTAACTTCTGGAGCTAATAAAAAAACCAGTAATTAAATTTTTTAGAGTTGTTATTATAACCTTATTAGTTGAGAATACAATTTTATTGTATTTGTCTAAACTCTATTTAATCAAATCATAATCATCCTATTTTATATAGATAACAAAGATGCATTCAGCAAACCGGTTTCATACATTTATCTGTATTATGGTAATTATATTGTGTCACAAGACTTTAGCATTAAAATTTACTAAATGCGTACAGGGATGTAACAAAAAATGTTTTTGAGTAGGCTGAAATTTTTTACTTAATAACGTTTAGTAATACTGCTAAATAACATTCATGATCAAACTTTAAAGTTCTAAAGAATATATGCATATATGGTTTTGCAATTGAAATTATGGCATCGTAATTCCCGTATAATATATAGAATTATCATAATTAAGAGATCATATTTTTATTTTCTTATAGTAATAATTTAGGCTCCTAAGTTATGAACTGGTCACCAACAATCCTTTAGATCACGATCCGTCACCACCAATCATGTTAAGTCACGATCTATCATCATTAATTTTGTTGTTTCATGATTCGTCACAAACAATCTTCTAAGTTATGACTTGAATTTGATATACACTTAATGTGTGAGAGCCTTTATCACTACTTAAAGTAACTAGTAAGTGAAAACTTTTCTCCTAAAGTTAGAGAGGGTTTTTTTTATTTATTTTCTAGGCTTCTCTACCCTTTTGTTAAAAGTAAGCTTTTAGACCTTTCTAGGAGCAACCTTAAGCCCTTTATTTTATCTTTTTTAATTCTAATAGGTAAATAAATATTTGATTTAATAAAGATAAAATAATGCCACCATGGTGCATCACTTGTGCTTGATACGGGACCCATCTTGTAAAACTTGTAAAACAACACAAGGCCCTATACTAAATAGAGTATTCCACCAAATAATATATTTAGACTTTTGACGGAAATAGTTAATTATCTTGCTTATTAATTCAATAGTGGTGCAATTAATAGTTAAGTTATCTGGCGATCATTTGAGTACATATATTAGTTGCTACAATAATTAGACTTGTGATTGAACTAGTTTAATTATTTAATTTTAAATATACTCCACTAAAAGATTAGAATTAATCTTCATAATTGTATGCTTTTTAGGATAGTGTTCTTGAATAATAATTTGAATCATGCCAAATTGATTTCTTTACTGAAGAATCTTTTATATTACATCATTAATTGAATTGATATCTCAACTATCCAATAAATTTAATTATATCTTGTACATTGGCACTTATTGGTGTTCTCTAATGATCATTTTTAACATACTAATCAATTTGACACATTTTGACCGAAGAATTATATGATCAAGTATTAAAAATCTATTAAGAGCTGTATTATACAAATTTTATATTATTAAAATGTAATTTCACTTATTATAATTGCTCCCATCAGAATATTGGGTTATCTTGATTAAAAATGAATGTTGCACCTATTAGTAACTTAAATGAGGGGTTCTAATTGCATAGCACCTGTAATTAGCAAATATGTAATATTATGAAGTAGAGCTAAGCAACAAAAAAGACAGTTAAAAGGAAACAGAGAATACATTAAACAATTAATGTTCTATAAGTTTCCTTTTGAGTAGTTAATTACTTTAACCGAGGTTAGCTTAAACCCTTAACACATCTCATAAAGATAAATAAATGATGGGAGCTCTATTTAATCTAAGTTGCCCTTGCGTTGTTATTTTTTTTGGTGAAATTCAATTAAGGACTTGAATGAAACAAATTGAGAAGGAACTAAATGATGTGTAATAATAGAAATTTGAAATTTTTTTATCCCAAATTTTATTTCAAATAGTATATCATTCATAAAGTGGTTGGTAATTACTTATAAGACTTAAATGAATTAACTGTTATCTCATATCATTTGCAATAGATTTTTTGGGACATGTAGCAATACTCATCTAAAAATTTAAGAAAAAACCTTAAGATACTAATCATTAGATTTAGAAGATTTGGAGATATTAGGAGAGAAAAATATTTAGAGACAAGCTTAATCCCATTTAGTTATGCTAAATTATAACCAAGAGTGGCTCTTTCCCTAGGCAACTTAGGTGGTTGCCTAGAGACCCACCATAGATGAAAGCCCCTAATTTTATTTTTGAATTATAGCTATTAATTTTTTATTTATATTTATTATTATTTTGTAATTATATTTTCCATAAACAAACTACTAAATCGCTACAAAGTCTCCTTTTAGCATTATCATTAACAATTTTAATCCATTTATTTCCTAAAACCTCTATTTAACGTTATAATTATGACACTATATATTTCATTTAGAACTCTATAAAATCCACATATTTGTTAATTATTATCCATTAGTATTTTTCTTTGATTAAGAAAATACACCATATGGTCAATGCTTTGGTGAAAAACTACTTTCTCTACCCTACCTTGCGCTTAAGGAAAAAATTAATTGTTTTACTTTCCACTAATCCCTGTTGCTCAAAGCCTCAATACATCAAAGTTAAAGTTATGAAATTTACAGGTTTTATATTTCCATTCTGTTATTAATTTGTTGTATTATTTAATTGTTTTTGTTTCTTTTAAAAATATTTGTTCGTAGATTGTTTTCTTTTAATTATCTATAGAATAATTGACTATGGTTTCCCTAAAAAAAATTATGTATACTAGAAAATATGCAACGAAAAACTTCAAAAAAGAGAAAAATAGAAAAGTTAGTTCAACCTCAAAAAGAAGCCCTTAATAAGTTTGTCAAAAGTAGTAAAAAAGATATGAATTTAAGTGAAGAATCAATAATAGATGAACAAGCTCAAATTCAACTAAAAGATGATAAAATAACTAATGAAAATAGTGACATTCAAGATAATAATGATTAGAATTGTGATAATCCCCGTATTGAAGATTGTAATAAGAAATATGAATAAAAAGTGAAACTAGAGATGAGACTGGAAATCTTGAAGTGTTTTGTTTTTAGATAATACCATTAGATGGGAAAATATATATATAAAATTAAGATATTTTCTAGAAGAGAAAGTTCCATTACAGAGAATGATTTAATTTTTCCAAAGGGATAAATCTTCTAGGCCTTTCTTAACTACGTATTACATTTAAAAAAAAAAAACTGTTTGATGGAGAAAAATATAATAGAAGGTGGGCAGTATATTCAAAGATTTTAATAAAGTATATTGTTTTTGTTGCAAATTATTCAATACAAACTCTAATAGAAGTCAGATAAGTAATGAAGGAACTATAACAAGAAAAACTTTCATGCTATACTTAAAAGTCAAAGACAAACAATGGCATATTATTAATATAGGTTTATGGGCTGAATTAGAAGTAAGATTATGGAAGAAAAAAAAGAACAATTGACAAAGATATTCAAGCAAAAATCAATATGGAAAGAGATCATTTGGAAAAAGTACTATAATTAGAATTATTATTTGTTGTAAAAAATCTTGCTAAAAATAACTTAGCATTTTGTGGAAAGAATGAAAATATATACCAAGAGAGTAATGGGAATTCTTTTAAGTTTAATTGAAATAATTATAGAACTTGATCCAATAATGCACGAACATATTTGGTGTATTAAAAATGGTAATATTGATAGTCATTACCTCGGCCATAATATAGAAGACAATCTAATTGATACAAATGTTAGGACTTGAAATAAAAATTCAATAATTAACAAGATTCAAGAAACAACATATTTCTTGATTATACTTTATTGTACTCTAGATACAAGCCATCAAGAACAAAAGTTTATTGATTAAGATATGTGGATATTTTAGCAAAGCAAATGAAAATAAAAGAATATTTTTTTCAGGATTCTTAAAAGTAAATGACACTTCTGGGAAAGACCTTTTTAATGAACTCATAGATGCAAGAAAAATTCTTGAACTCTCGTTAATGATGCACGAGGACATGGACATAATAATCGATCTAGCATGAAAGCAAAACACCAGGGTACACAAAAAAAAAAAAGACTATTAAAAATCAATCACAGAGAATTCTATTCATCATATGGTTTGTCATAATCTTAATTTAGTGTTTTGTGATATGGAAAATTCGTGCCCTAAAGTTATTTCATTTTTTCGAAGTTGCATAACGTATTTTTTCATCATTTTCTTCTTCAACAAAGCGATTGAAAATTTCACAAAACAATGTACCCAATTTCGCTATCAATTCATTGTCACAAGCCTGTTAGGAAAGTCATATTGAAAGTGTAAAAGCAATAAGAATCGAAACTCCATAAACAAGAGACACTTGACTTGAATTAGAAGAAATTACTGAAGATTCTAAAATAAAGAGTGAAACTAAGTGTTTAGCTATATATGAATCGGACAATTTTAAATTCACATTAGGTATGGTTATCTGGTATGATATATTATTTGCTAGTAACCCTGTGGCTAAGAACTTGCAAAAAAATATATGCATACTGATATTGCCATAGATCGGTTTAAAGGTCTTATTTCTTTATTTGAAAACTATAGATAAAATAGATTTATGTCTGTTATGATTTTAGCTAAATTGCAAGTCAAATGAAAATAAAACCTATATTTCATGGAAAACATGTGATTCCCAAAAAAAAAAAAATTTGATCAAAATATAAGTGAAGAGAAAATTTTGTCTCTTGAAGATTATTCTAGAATTAATTATTTTACATACATAGTAGATGAAGCTATTTCTTCAATTATAGGTAGATTTGGCAATTTCCAATGTATGAGATTATATTCAGAATTTTGTTTAATTTTAACAAGCTATAATTGTTGATTGATGAGTTTTAAAAATTTATTGTATTAATCTTGGAAGTGCTTTAAAACATGATATGTTTTTCGATATATATGGTGTAGATTCTTTTTTTTAAAAGCATTTTAAGAGAAGTTTTTCAAGGTGAAAAAATACCCCGCTTGATGTAATTAATTATTTGAAAAAAGAATTGATTCTTTTCTAAATGTGTATATTGTTTATAGAATATTATTAACAATACCAATAACGACTGCTTCTGCACAAAGAAATTTTTCAAAATTAACAATTCACAAAAACTTATTTACGATCAATTAAGTCACGAGAAAGATTAAATAGATTAGTTATATAAATTGTCTATCGAAAAAGATATATTAGCAAAATGATAATACAAAAATTTGATTAATAATTTTAAATCTCAGAAAATTAGAAAAAATGATTTTAAGTAAATAAATTTTTAATAAAATTATATATATTACCTCAAATTCTTTTAAATTCTTTTGAAGACCTAATCAGAACAATCCGCTTAAAACCTAAAACACGGTTGACCAGCTCCTGATTATAACCGTACGAGTTAAAAGAATACGAGAAAAACAAAAAAAAATCTCCCCATTATGACTCACGATTAATGTAATATGTACTAATCAGATGACGATAAGAATCCAATGGCTAACCATCCAAGCAGGCCCATCTGCACCACCGCCGAATGTGACTTGTCTAAAGATCGATGAAACTGGATCGTCCAAGAAAAATGAAACTAAAAAAATCGTTTTTAAAAACCACCTTGCTAGAAATCTTATTCAATTAAATACTTAAATTAATAATTCTGTTACATAATTTTTTTTTAAAATCTCACCAACCCAATCACGTGCATCATCGTGGAGAATTTTAGGAACCGACGCTTGCATGTTGCTTCCCTAATTAACGGACCATTTTACCATTGGCTTAAGAGAATAATTAAATACAAAAACGCAAGGGTAGCGAGTGACAATTTGTGACGGATACATAGTTTGTGAATAATTAAAAAAAAAGGGGACAATCACTTACCATACAAATAAGTTGCGGAGCGGGGCACGAATTTGATTCAGGAGGGGTGAATTCAAATAATAATGCAATTTAAAATTTTCCAGAAAAAATAAAAAGCGTCAAGTTCTGAGCTTCACTGAAAATATAAGAAAATAATTTGCAAATAAATTTTTTGTATAGAAAAAAGCAATATATGGATATTAAGACAAGCCCAGGCACATTAAAATTGGATTGGCGGAGAACGAAAAAGACATTAAAATAGAATGTTTCGCTTTGGTATTATTGCAATTTATAAATAAATAGAAGGGGCTATATATTTTGATAAATGCACTTAAAAATGAGTGTACGTGCAAGAGCATTTCAAAAGTCTAGTGGGGATAAGAAATTATGTAATAAAATTGTTTATGTTATTAATTAAGAGAGAGACATAACGATTCCCGAATGCATTAAAAAAATAGTTCATGTGGAAACAAGCGGGGTGCAAAGAAACTAAAAATAAGTAACCATTTCCAAAATATTATGGCTTACCAATTAAGCATGTTAATTACTTATTCTAGAAGCATCAGTGCTATTAGTAATTAAGAGTAATTATACAAATTATACAACAAATAAGAAGCCCATAGTTACTAAATAGTAATTCAGATCAGCTATCACTCTTATTACTCCAAATAATAAGAAATTATGTATTAAAATTATTTATACTATTTATTAATTAAGAGAGGCAAATAATACTTTTTGAATGCAGAGAAAAGATAATTCATGTACAAATAAATGAGACGCCGAGTTAACCTTTCTATTAACCTTTTAAAAAAATATAATTAATAGTTATTGAATAAGAAAATAAAACTAATTAAATCTAAATCATGTATTGCCATAGCTGCACATGTAGCAAAAGACATATTGACTAGCACGGGATCCAATTCTTAAGTGGGATGCAAGGTAACTAAAAATAAGTAACCGATTCCAAAATACGATAGCTTCCTAATTAAGCATGTTAATTTCTTATTCCAGAAGTGTTAGTGGAATTAGTAATTAACGGTAATCATACAACTAATAAGAAGTCCCGTATATAGTTAGTAAATAGTAACACAGATCAGCTATCACTCTCATTATTGAATATGTAATATGTACATAATAATATGTGCAATTGCCAGCTTTTGGCATCTTTCTTCCGTAGCAATCTCAATCTCTTCTTCTTTCTCAGCCATGAACTCAAAGTTGTTATTGACGGCGATGTTAGTTGCTCTTATCGGCATCTTAATCGCCATCAGTGGCATTGGGTTTTTGTCGAAATCAATATTATTGGATAATACAGAAAAGCATAGGCAATATTTGAAAGTTATTAAAGTGGTTGATGGAATAGGACCAGAGAGCTTCGCCTTCGATCCCCATGGGAAAGGTCCATACACTGGTATTTCCGATGGCAGAATCATCAAGTTGGATGAAAATGGAAGCCAATGGACTAATTTTGCCGTTACTTCCTCAAACAGGTATATCCCTTCATCCTTTTTTTTTTTTTTAATTTTTCACTTCCCATTTATCTTATTGCTATAGGGCATATTATTTGATATGCTGAATGACAAAAGAGATTATATTCTTCATTTGTTTATGGTTAAAACATCCTTTATAAAATTAAAAAAAAAAAAAAGCACAATTTATTAGAAGAACCTGTCCTTTAAAAGTTCACATATACAAGTTTAAATCTAATTATGAACTTTCATATTTTGAAGTTAAAGGTTTAGCTTTAATGGTAATTAGCGGCCTTTCTAGTATTTTGGTCTTTAATTTGAGTTTTAACAAATGCATGAGTTATTAATTATTAAAAAAAAATTATAAAATTACATCCAATAGCTCCGTGGAGACAGAGTCCAAAACAGATGAGAAAAATAAAAATAAAAAAACCTCGAAAAAAACTAACCCCGCCACCAGCAATAATAAATACACACACACACACACACCCCAAAACCTTGAACTTTATGAATGTCATACTCATGGATATTATTTTGAAACGGTTTGTACTTTCCCTTAAAATCGACACTACATCGAATGTTTAATTGCTTAGCCTACTGGCTCATAGGTTCCATTTCGAGTATTGATTGTTGACTCAAGCCACGGATATGCCATTAACCATCATACATCCATCGATCTTCCGAGTTCAGGCAACCTATTTTTCTCTTGCTGTCCTCTGAAAATCTTAAAAACGCCATAACCATTACTTATCAGCGACAAGAAACTGAATATTATCGTGTCTTTAAGCTAAAATGTCATGGCCGCCAAACAATATTCATACGTCGCCGAATTGATTCATCTCCACGTACATAACTAATTAGACAACCCAAACAACTCTTCAACTGCCCAAATCTCCGTTATCCATCAGTCATAATCTGCTCCCACTCTACTTCATCATACAATTAAACCCATCATTATTATTGTTCGAATTAAGTCTTCCAACAGAAAATTAAAAAGCCAGACAAGAAGAGTACTAACTACGACATCATTTGGACCACGCCAACGCCAACGCCCGCCAGAACTCTATGGGGCCTTGATCTGATAGTGAAAAACCAAGACAAGCTCAAGCCTTGACCTGAGACGGCCCAGGCCCAGAAAACTTTTTTGGTCGACCGATATCCCGCCCCATCAACGCTTTTAGTGAGTAGCGACACTGCCAAGACAAGTATACATTATGCCCTTCTAAGAATTAATAAAGATATTTCAATTCAGGGATAAGCTATGTTACATATAATCTAAGACACAATAAATCTCATTGTCACCCTCACAATTCAATTATTTTATACACTGTAACATTTTGGTTTTAGGTGACAATTCAAAGACTGTTACATATTTCATATGATTTAACATAACATGCGTGAATCTTCAATTCGACTCTACAATATTGTTGAGGAGTCTCAAGCCGGTAGACGATTCGTGGGGGGCGAGCAGTGACAATAAGCATCTTTAGTTAAATAGAGTCACAAATCCAAGGCTATAAATTAAATTGATTCGTGGCCACAACTTGGCCACGATTAGACGAAACCAGCCGGCTGGCGACAATGGGTGCCAAGAAATCAGTAAAAATCCATCAATCAAATGTTGCATGCAGAGGATAAAAAATTCGTTAGTTGAGATATTACTATAGCCTGCCCCTTGACAAATGCAAAATCTTGTTCCATCGTAAGTTTATTAACATATATTTTATATTTTTATTTAAAATTTAAATTTATTTAATTACATTACAAATTTCAATTTAAGTTATTTTTAAACTTAACACTAAAGTAACTAAACTAAGGGTGGGCACTAACCAGTTTGGTTTGATTCTACCCTTGAACTGGATAGAATTGAATAATTTCAGTTTTATTGGATTCAATTCGGGAAGAATCTAACTAAATGTCCACCCCTGAACTAAACATTAGTTCAGGTGTATTTTCGTATTAAATGAGAATTTAAAACAAAATATGTAATTAGAAGTGAAATGAATTAGTTGATCCTAAAATTTCTATCTATCCTTTTGTATCGTACTAAAGTAGGTGTATTGCTACATAACAAATAGGATGCATTTGTGGTGTGTTTATCAATTAGTAATCAGAATCACCAAGAATCATAATAGGATAAAACGAGAATGGAGAATAAAAATTAAAATAAGTTATTTATTTAAACTGTAAAAATTAAAATTGAAATCGAAATGAATTGTGTTAATATTGATGTGTTTATTTTATTTTACAATCAGAATATATTGTTTTAAGCTATTAAAATATCCTTAATTAACTATTGTCATTATTATTGTTATTATATGTCATAATAACTGTTGTTGTTGTTATTCCTCTTATTATTATTATTCAAAAAACTTAATAATAATACTAGTAGTATTAGTAATAAATAATCAATTAATCATCAGTGGCAGTCAGTGATTGTAGAAACATGTTACTGTTGTCGGTTCAATGAGCGGCTGCTTCTGGTTTGACAAGCAGTTGCTGATGAGGTGATGACGGTTGCTAGTTCGACGTGACGACTACTACTAGTTCGATAAGCGGCTGACAAACATTGTATGACAACCAACGACACAATGCTAAGGAGTGCTCATGCTCGGCGGGATCGAATTATGCTGCAGCTAGTTCGAATTTGATGAATTTGGAATACGGGATTTGGGTTTGATTTTCATTCATTTTTTCATTTTTTTTATTTTTTGATTATCTAAATCAAGGAAAAAATGGAAATTAGAAAATTTAGTAGGGGTAAAAAAGTCATTTCTAAAAATTGGAACTTGATTCCCACTCTGTCCCACAGAATCAAGATCGAATTTTTCTAATCCTTTAGGTTTGTGTGGAACCACATACTTGATTCTCATTCGTCCTTCTAATTTAATTAGTAAACACCCGTAATTTTTTAATACCACAAATAAATACACCATTAGTTCAATTTGGAATTTGAATTTGGGAGTGGTACAAAAATTTAATTTCATTAGATGTAATTATTTATCGAGTATTGTTACACATCTTAAACTTTTTATAAAAAAAAATTATCCCAAATTATGTGGCATTACAATTGCTTGTCGAGTATTGCCACACATCCTAAATTTTTTATCTAAAAAATTTATCCTAAATTATGTGACATTCACAATTAGTTTGTGAGATTATAGAATTAATTCACTTGAATCTTGTAAAAAATATTAACTATTTAATTAATAACATATCATTTAAGATGAAATTTGTGATAAAATTTTTTGAAATGTCTATCTTTACTTTTACTTTTGTTTGTAGAGATTTAGTGTGGGTTACATGAACAATGTGAGCAATGAAGAAGAAAGTAAATTGGTGAGGGCCGTGGTTTAGCATGACTAGGCAATCAGGACTATGTAATTGTGGTGTGGCGATGACCCACGTCTAGTCCGCGGCTCCCACAATCGTGATTATCGTGCACCCCTCTTGTGCTTTTGTTTTATTATTTTTTTTGGGAGTGGGGATGTCACACCCACTAGATTTGCTTAAAAATCACATAAATTCTATTGATTTTATAAATAATTACATAAACCTTGACTTTAAATAAAATTCTATAATAAATACATATACAATCTCAAAATAATCTAATATATCAAATAATATAAATTTTGTAAATTATATTTTAGATAATATACATTTTATTAGTTATTTTGATTATTAAAAAATTATTTTAGTATTACTAATCTATCAGATGTGTTTATTATTAAGAAAATCTATTTCTAGAATATCAATATTATTAAAAAACTATATTTAACATTCAAAACAACTTACAAAATCTATATTACATTTTTATTTATAATAATTTTGATATCATGTCTCTATTAGCATAGATTTTAAAGTTAACTTTTGATCGATAGATTTAAGTATTAATGAAATTTGTTAGGACATATTAATAATAGCTTAATCTTGAAAATAATTTGCACGACATGTGTGTGTGTATTGTTTTGTTAAGTATACTTATTTTAATGTTTTATTTGTATTTATAAGCTATTTTATTTATTATTTATATCTTGGTTTAGTTCTCTTTATGATAATAATTTTAACTATAGTCAAAGCGTATAATAATAAGGGCTTAATTTCATTGTATCCCCTTATTGTATTGACATAAATTTACCCCTAAAAATACGAAAACTTCAATGTACCCCCTAAAAGTAAACTACTATTTTTAATAGTTGACTGATGTTGACTTATAAAAGTATGAGAATACTTTAAATTCTAACTAACAGTTCTGTAGGGTTAACAAGGATAATTTTATTTCAACTCTTAAGGTTTGACATATTGCAAGTTAGATAAAAAAATAATTTTTTCATCTAAAAAAATAAATTAATTTTTACTTATATTTTAATTTATAAAATAAATATAATAATCAAGAATTTTATTTAAAAATATCACCACAATGAAAATAAAAAAAAAATCAATTTTTACACTTATCTTGAATTTAAATATTTTAGGAATATGAATCATTAATCAATTAGTTGACTTTTAGCATCCAAAATACTATTTTATCTTTCAAAGTGTCTAAAAGAGAAATTAACTGATAAAATTTCTTTGCATTCCATTACTAATATATTTAACAATTAAAAATTAAAAAGATATATAAAATTTTAGGGAAATTCAAAAACTAAAGCCTCAACCCCTAATCCTAATCCTGTTAAAAAAGCTATTAGCCAGCAATAAAAATAAAAAGAACAACACAAGATGAAGAGTAAAATAAAAGAGTAAAATATTTATAGAGTGATTTTATTCATTCCAAAGTATTTTCAAAATAAAGAGATGAGCTCACCTTTTATAGTTACATAATCATTCCATGAAATTAATAGAGACATTATGAATTATAATTCCTTGTGAGATAATGGGAGTTATAGAAAAGCTAAAGGTTGCTAGTGGGAGATAATGGGGAGATAAATAGGTATACGTTATGAACATCCATATTTATTTGAATAAATTCATAACAAATCCCAATTTTTATCGATTTCTTTCTTTAATTAATAACATTTGTTGTAAATTTTAATCTTACTTTTTTTAATAATAATTCTTTTTATTAAATTTTAGTATATTTTTCTTTCCAAATATGAAGCTAAGGCATGAAATAGTAAAATAATTAATAATTTATAAATATTTAAATGCATCCAATATTTATTATTTTTTATTCATTAATCTTACAATTCTTGAACAGAAACCCTTTTTAATTTATGATTAAAATGTCAAAATAAAAAGTTATAATGTTTTAAAATAAATTTTGAAACGATTCATTGGAAAAAAAATTAATTTTAGTATTGATTTAGGCTTTGAAAACTAATAAACTACCAACCATGCTATCCACTGCAATTTATTCTTAATTAAAATTTAAAATTGTAATTCAAATTTCTTTTTTTCCAAATTCTTTTTTTATTTATTCTTCGTCTTCTTCTACTTTTTTCCTCTTGTTTGTCTTCTTTTTCCTTTTGTTTGTCTTTTGTTTTTCCTTTTCTCCTTATTTCTTCATCTTCTACTCTTTTTTTCTTTCATCTTTGTTTCTTTATCTATTCTTTGTTCTTCTTCTTCTCTGCATCAAATCAAATAATTCTCTACATCAATCAACATTATTATAATTAAAATTAAAGTAATGGTGGAAAGGACGGTGGGAGACGGAAGTGGCAACCCATGGTGGCCAAGGTTTTTGAAAAAATAAAATTTGGTGTTTTTCCAAGTTAAACATCAAAAGATCTTCCTTTGTTTTTCTTTTCTTTCTTTCTTTCTTTTTATTTTTTAATTATTGCTTTAATTTGAGAGCTTGGTTGAGTCCATTGATTTGAATTGTTTTTTAGAACTAATTAATTTATATTTTTGTTACATTTTGAAAGGAATCTTTAGTTCTTTGAAATGGTTTTTTGATTTTTGATCGGACTTACAAGAAAATTTGCGGACATTGAATCCATTGTTAGAACAAATTAACTAGGTTGATAAAATGTTATCTAGAGATTTGAATGGAAATTGGAATTGCAAGAATTAAAAGGATAATATTATTGTTTGGTCTTTTAGAAGAAATCAAGTATTAAGGAAAAAAGTTTCTGCTTAAAAAAAATTGATTAAAATATTAAAAATAAAAAACTGATAACATTTTAAATTTTAAAAAATGGTAATTCAATTGTTCAATTTCTTTTTCTATTTTTAAAATTTTTCTCTTTTTTTTTCATTCTTCGTCTCTTACTCTTCTTCTTGCCTCTTCTTCTTCTTCTTTTGTACTGCTGCTCTTGGCAGCAACCATTCAAATGATTTGATGTGTCTTAAAAATTAAACGAAAAATAATCAATTTTAAAATAATACGGTATTTGGGTGTAAAGTGAAATATAATAAAGTATTTTAGTGCATTCTTTAATTTATTGAAACATTCAGGTATGAATGAAAAGTGAAAAATAGAAATTTTACTTTTACTATTTAGTTGATCCTAATAGGAAATGTATAAATGCAATTTTATCGTTTCGCTCGTTAAAATTTATGGAGAGAAAATGGTTTTTGGAGAGTAGATTGAAGTTTTCATATTTTTAGAGGGTTAATTGAAGTATGTCAATTTAATAAGCGGGTAGGATTTTAACATGATAATAAAAAAGGGATTTATATGACTATTTTTAAAACTAAAAGTTATTTTTGTAACCATTTAAGCAAATCTTAAAGATATGGATGACTTTTACTTTTCTTTTCTTTTTTCAAAAGGGCAATGCTAGATATTTTAAAATTTCTCAAATGATTTTCATTAAAGTGAATGGTGAAATCATGTAATTAGTTCATTTTAAAGTTGTGAAAAATTATTAACTACTTGATGAATGACATAGCATAAATCATATCATTAGGATAAGATTTAAAATAAAATTTTAAAACGTTTATCGTTATTCATTTCTAAAACTATCTATATTTTTTTCTTTAATACTATAATATAATTCTAATGATATTTTTAGTTGAGACCTATTTTAATATTGTCCATTTGAAGTTTATTCCAAAATCTGTCACAGACCTTTCTTAAAATAATTCATTTAAGGGATATTATCATTTTTCCTCTTAAGTTTTTTTAACATATCAAATTAGTATCATGGTTTGGCGAAAACTGAATTCTACCATCAAACGTTTTTGTTGTTAGCATTTTACTACCATTCTGTTAAGGTAAGTAAAAATTTGTTGATGTCAGAAGGGCATTTAAGTAATTTCACGATAAAGTCAAAACACACCATTCAATTGTGAAAGAAATATTATCATTTATCCATTAGAAGTTTTCTAACATAATAATTCAATAAAGTATCTTAAAGCTACATTTTACCGCATAATGTTTAAGCTATTATCGACTTTACCACCAAAACATTAATACAGTAAAAAAATTGGTGATACTATAAGGGCATTTAAAGAATTTCATGTTGACATTAAAATATTAACACAATTGTTGAATGATGAAGTATTCAATTTAGAGTATTTGGTTGCCGTTTGTAATGTTTAAAATGGCTTAGGGTTGCTAATTTTGAATAATATTATCAAAACTGAAGTATTTAGCTTGCATTACTTAAAATTTGATATTTGAATGCATAACAACATGTTTATATAATAAAAAAAGTAGTCATTTTTTCAACATAACATCTATTTTTTTAAGGTAATTTCTCTTTTATAATTTCTTTCTTTTCAAATGAAAAAATTGTCTTTTATACTCTAGGTTAAATATTGTTATTTTTAACATTTTGGTTGCAAAGTGATAATAACTTAAATATTACGTGGTAAAATATAATTTTTAGAAATCTTAATACTAAATTAATATATCATAAAACTTTTGGTGGACAAATGGTCAATTCTCTTTTGTAATTGCTTTCTTTTTAGAAGACAAAATTGTATATTATAGTGTAGGGTCAAAATCAACTTTTAACTCATATTTTGTTGAATATTAACTTATTTTTAACAGAATAGTTGTAAAGTGTTAACGACGTAAATGTTTGGTGATAAAATATATTTTTCACCAAACCATGATACTGACTTGATGTGCCAAAAAAATTTAGGTGGAAAAATGATAATATCCTTTCATCTAAAATGCATCCTAAAAGCTTTATTCTAAAAAAAGATGGAAAGATCTACTATTAAATTAGCAAGAATTCCTCTCACAATCATATTGAGAAAGGAAACTTCAACCCTTAACCCTAAGGACAATGCACTAAGGTAGTGGCTTTAAAAATTGCCTGGCGGTTAGAAATGATTTTTATTTGAACTAAGTAATATAATAGATGCCAAGAGAATATCAGTCAATCCATAATATAGGCTATTTATTTTACTCTCGAATTTCAAAGGTTATATTTCTAAAAAAAAATTAAAACACTTTCTTGTCAATAATCATGTAAAACATCTTTCTTTGTTAACATTCTTAAATTTATTATTTATGTTTCAGGTATCTAAATTAGACATACTCTTTTTTTTCATAAAAGCATAAAAAAAAGGAGTACCCTTACATCCATTGGGTATTAATATGAAAAATGACATTTAAACAATTTTACTTAAAAAAATAGTTTTTTGGATTTTGAGTTATAAGTATATTTATACGTTTTCAAAACCATATTTTCATTCAAATAAAACATTGAGTTAAATCAAGCTTTACCTAGAATTAATTTTTTCAAAAGATCTCTTGATTATTATTAAAATAATTTTGAGAAAAAAAATCCTTATTTTTCAAAATACCAAATTGAAAGGTGTTAACACCAGTTGGAACATCCTTTTGATTAGGATCTAGCAATTGAAGAATTAATATATATCCTGAATGAAGTCTAAAACCTCAAATTTCTTGTCTTGCTAAAAAAAAAGAAGAAGAAAAAACGACAATTTAGTATACCTGTGTTATTTACACTATTATTTCGTGAAAGTATACTTTTAAACCATATGCTACAAATTTCTAATTTAAACTATTGCTTCAAAGTTATAACATGAACTAGAAGTTGTTGACTCTCGAAAAAAATTTATGGCCTTTTTTTAACTCAGTTAAAAAAGGAGTAGTTCAAGAAGAATTTGTGTTAATAGCTTTCTGATATAGAAAAAATCCTTAGTTGAGATGTACACACAATATTTTATGCAAACACACCTTTCGATAACATTGTAAATGTATTTTGTAGTTTTATAAAGTATTTGACAATGTTTGTTAAGGCAACTCACTATAGAGAGCACAAGAAAGCTTAGCCAAAATCTTTGCAAGTCAAAAATGCCATGTCATCAAGAGTTGGTGAGCAATGAAAAGCTTAGTTGACAACTCACTTTAAGTAGTTAAGTTTGTTGTAGCACTGTATGTGTGTTTTTAACTAGTATTAACTGAATATTATAGTTAGCTAAATGTAATTAGTTACAAGTTGTTATAGTTAATAAACATGTATAAAATCGATACATGAAAGTCCTGAAAAGTTCTAGATCCAAAAAATATCTTCCTTTGACATCTTCTTTCAAGCCAACAAACTTTTTTTATTTCGTTTCATGGTATCAAAGCCAATCATGGCCAACACAGCTTCAAATCCAATTGTTTTTAATCAAAATCAACATCGGTCTTCATGTACATCCTTTACATTTACTATCCTTGTTAAGCTTAATTGATATAATTTCTTACTATGAGCAAATAAATTCTCACATCCGTAAAAGGCAATTGGCTAGAAAGTTGTATCTAAGAAACTCAAATCATACTAGATCATTATCTCTCAAACTTAGCTTCTTTATTAACTGGTGACTTAAAATAACGAGTTGAAAATCCTGCCTATATTAACTGGCAAGCTCACGTTTAGATCCTTATTGGTTCGCTTCTATCCATCATTAGTGATGGTATTTTAAGTTTTGTTCTTAGCTTGACACTTGTTTTGATGTTTGGAAATCTATTAAAAAGTAATTTGGAGTTCAATTTAAGGTTAAAATGATGCAACTTAGATATGAAATTAATATACTAAGAAAAGATTCAATGTCTATCGAAGAATATTCTAGAAAAATAAAGATGCTTGCCGATAAACTTGCAATTGTTGGTGACTCAATAACTAGAAAAGATCTGTTGATGAGGATATTGAATGGATTAGGACCTGGTTACTTGAATTTAGCTTCTACTATCACTACCAATAAAATGGATTATGATAAAACATATGCCTTACTTTTAATTCATGAGACTCAATTGGAACAAAATCAAAATGCCAAGGACATGTTTAATACAAACTATAGCATGATGAATGCTAATTATTCACAAATAAAAGAAAATGCTAGGAGATGTTTATTTGGCAATGTATATCATGGCTTTGATGGCAGTATTGGTGGTAGAGGTTCAAATTCTAGTAAAGGCATATATTTCAACAATCATCCTAGAGGTTTTCTAATAGGAAATGGTCACTTTGGTAACTATGGCAGACGACAAGCAATGTAATTTCATAAATCGGCACCAAAGAACAATGTTTACTTTATTTGGAACTCACACTTTGAATTTTGAAATTGTGATGAATTATTACCTGTCTATCAAATCTGCCATAAACATGGACATATTGCTGATGGTTTCTGACAAAGGTGTAAAGATAGTTATATACCTCCACTTAAATTTTTTAGTAGAGGTAAAGCTTCTAGGTCTACATGTATGGCTAACTTTAACCCATTCTTTAGTGATCAGTTTGAGGACCTTTATGATATGTCTTATAATCAATCTCTGTATTACTCTTTAGGCTTATCTTGTACATCAAAAACTTTGACAGCACCTAGAGCTGCTTATGTTGCAAATCTTAAAATATCAGTTAATAAATGATGCTATTTGGATAGTGGTGCTACTCATCATTTGACCAACAATATGGCTAATAAATATGTCACAGACGAGTTCAAAGGCTCAGATTAACTTATCATGTTGATGATGCTTATTTTTGCAATAAGAACTCAAATGCCAAATTTATTCACACGTAAATAACATTTTAAAGACATCTTGTTAGTTCTCTCAATAACTAAGAATTTGTTAAGCATTTCAAAGCTTATTGCTAATAATAATGTTGAATTTCTGGCGATGTTTGCTATGTGAAGGATTCTTTGAATGGGAAAATACTTCTATAGGGCCTTGTTGAGAAAAAATTGTACAAGCTACTCTTAAAATCTTTTTCTTCCTCTTCTCAATCTTTTCCTTCATTCTTTCTTTACCAAACTGTTTTGAATAAATCTTTATCAATGTTGTCTACTTATCATTTTAATCTTGATAATCACACTGATATTTAGAATATAGCTTCAAGTGTTAAAGTTATTGTTAGACTACTATCACTCCTTGTAATAATGCATCAATGGATAAAATACTTCATTTTCATAAGTGATTTGGCCATCCTAATCATCAAACATTAATGTATTTACTTAAATATGTCAAATCTATCGATGTCTATTTTAATATAGCAAAACAAGCATTCCAAATAGTTTGTAAAGCATGCTAATTGGGAAAATCACATAGATTGCACTTTCTTGCCACTGAAATAAAAACCACTTTGATTCTTGAGTTAATTCATACTGATCTTTAGAGTCCTTCACCTCATTTTTCTAGAGATGGGTATTCATGCTACATTAGTTTTTTGGAAGATTTTAATAAATATACTTGGATTTTTCCCTTAAAATTAAAGTTAGCAACTTTAGAGGTGTTTAAACACTTCAAATTTTCAACCAACTATTAAAATGTAGCAATTTGACTGGAGAGAGAATGGAGAACTTTTATCCCATTTTTTAACCAATTTGGAATTCTCTTTAGACATTCTTATCCCTACACACATCATCAAAATAGGGTGATTGAAAGAAAACATAGGCAAATGATTGAATTGTAAGTGCATGCAAAATTACTTTTCAATTTCTGGCAGAATGCATTTCATATAGTTGTGTATCATATTAATAGGTTGTCTTATGCTATTCTTTAATTTTCAACACCATATAAGAAGCTGATCAAACATAAACCTGATTACAACATACTAAAATGTTTTGTTATTCTTGTTATCCTTAAGAGATTATAACATACATAAATTTGACTATCATTTAAGCAAATACATTTTTGTTGGTTATAGTTTATCTCACAAAGGCTATAAATGCTTTTATCCTTTAGTCCAATTTTACATAGCTAGACCTATTGATTTTTATGAATATTCTTTTTCTTATTCAACTGTCTTCACATACTTCTTCTTTATCCATTTTCTTTTCTTCTAAACAAGTCTATAATTTTTCTACTGTACCTATAACTGCATCTCCTACTAATAGTAGCCTAATTAATCCTAACTCTATGAGTTCCAATAGCAGCAATACTTATTACTCAGCTAGTCCTCCTTTACTTGAAATAGCAGCCACACCCCACAATCAAATCGCATACACACTAAGCTTGTTCAAACTTCTACACTAATTAATCACCTTATACCTTCTCCATCTATTCTTTTCATTTCATAACAAATACCTATCCTATTAAATACACCTCAAACCTTTAACCAATTGAACACACATCAAATGACTTCTAGAAATAATGTTTGTATCTTTAAACCCAAACTGCATACAACAGTCAAAAGAACCACACATAATATTCATGAGGCATTGAATGATCTAAGGTGGTCTGAAGCTATAACAGATGAATGTAATGCATTAGTTAAAATTGGCACTTGGTCTTTAGTCTCTAGAACAACTAATCAAAAGGTAGTTGGAACCAAATATGTACAAAATTAAGTATAATGCTAATGTAAGCCTAGCTAAAAACAAAGCTAGATTGGTAGCTAAAGGTTTTAGTAGATTGTAAAGGTGAATTATTTCAAAACATTTAGTCCTGTCATAAAGCCAACTAATGCCAAAGTTGTGTCAAGTCTAGTTGTGATGAATCAAAGGACAATCTGGGAAGTTGATGTTAACAATGCCTTCTTTAATAGAAGAGGTCTTTATGGATCAATCAGAGGGCTTTATTGATGTTCAAAGGCCTGACTTTGTTTACAAACTTCACAAGTCATTGTATGGTCTTAAATAAGCTCCAAGAGCTTGGTTTGAAAAGCTTAAAGGATGCTTACTATAGTGAGGTTTTGATAACTAAAAGGCTGACACATCTTTATTCGTAATGAAAACAAAGACGTCTATAATTATAATCCTTATTTATGTTGATGATATACTAATTATTTATGTTGATGGTATACTGATTAAAGGACTAAATAGTATAGATTTAGAAAATTTTAATCACAAATTTACTTAAACTTTTACATTAGAGAACCGTCGCAAGTTATTTAATTTTCTGAACATTAAGATGCTATGTAATGTAGGTAGTGTATATCTCTCTTAAAAGAAATACATAAGAGATTTGTTGTCCAAAGTTGACATGCTCGATTGTAAGAGCATTAATACATCTATAAGCACTATAGTAAAGTTGCAAAAAGAAACTTAATAATATGTTAAATAGTACGTTGCAAATCCAACTCATTAAAAAAGTATTGTTGGGGCAATGTAGTACTTACTATTGACTAGACCTGAGATTGCATTTTTTGTGCATAAACTAAGTTAGTATGTATCTGCTCTTACATTACATCATTTAATGTCATGCAAGAGAGTTTTGAGATATTTGAACGCTACTCAAGACTTTGAATTGAAATTCACCGAGTATGGAAAGATGAAGCTCATTGGTTTCAATTATGTAGATTGAGCTTGTGACTTAGATGATAGGAAATTTGTTGGCGCCTATTGCATTTGTTTGGGTAACAATTTGATTTCTTGGTCATCGAAAAAGCAGTCAATGGTCACAAGGTCTAGTGTAGAGAGTGAATATAGGTCATGAACATCTGCGAGTGCTAAATTAGCTTGGTTGCAATCCTTGTTTTTTGAGATAGGAGTCTATTGTATAGAGAAACCTATTATTTGGTGTGACAACATCAGTGCCACTGAATTAGTAAGAAATCCTCTTTATCATTCCAAAACAAAACATATTGAAATTGATATGTATTAACAAAGTTCTTGCTGGCGAATTAGATATTTAGTATATATTATATGAAGAACAAGTTGTGAACATAATGAACATACCCTTTTCATTCACACATTACAATTATTTGAGAGCGAAACTCAATGTACATTGTTGTTGCTTGAGTTTCAGGTTGCTATTAGCTCACTAAACAGAGCATAAGAAAGCTGAACTAAAATTTTCACAAGTCAACAATGCCATGTAGTCAAGAGTTATTGAGTAATGCAATACACAATTGTCAGCTGACCTTAAGTAGTTAAGTTTGTTGTAGAAACACTATGTGTGTGTTACTAGTATTAGCTGGATATTATAGTTAGTTAAATGTAATTAGTTACAAGTTATTATTGTTAATAAGCATGTATAAATATGTCATGTAATCAATACATAAAAGTCATGAAAGTTCTAGATCCATAAAATATTTTCATCTAAAATTTTCTTTCAAGCCAAACAAACTTTTCTTGTTTTGTTTTAATAGTAAAATTTATGAAAAAAATTATTTCTAACGTTCTCAAATTCGCATTCTTATCTTATGAAATATAGACATCTAGACTAGAGAAGATGTATGTATAATTTTAAAAAGTGTGGACTTTGATGTAAGAAATTATCAGGTGCTGGATTTTTTTTTAATACAGACATGCTATTAAGTATATGACTTTATAATTTATTGAATACTATTTCTATTAAATTATGTCCTTTAATAGTATGCCTAAGTAAAAAAAATAATTGTAAAGACACCCACACTTGAAAAGAAATATACTTACTGAATTCAAAACATCAGCCAACCATGGGACCCGCAAATGAGAGCACCTTGAAAAGCAGTCCACCCATTCCACCATTGGATAATTAATGCTGGTGACTTCTTCTAAAACTAAGTATAATTAAAAGAGTATGTGCTCACCAACTTGCGAGAACAAATTATCAATTTATCAGATAATTCAATTAATGCAAAAATAGACATTAAACAGGGACAGAACCATGTACACTTTCCGGCGGTCCAAGCAACACCCCGTTCAAGAAAAAAATTAAAAGATCGAATTGAATTTTCAGTTATTTTATATGAATTTTACGTTTGACACTCTCCTCTTTTACATAATAAGCCTACAAAGTTTAGAGTTTGTTCAATGTGGTCCCTCTTGTTTGCTCTTCAATTTTATAAATTTTTATTTTATAACCTAATTAAAAGTGGGACCATTTAAATACACCAAAATAAGCTCTATATTTATTTACTCAATAAACCTTCTACTAAAATTTAAAAATTAAGATTTTATTCTGTATACCCACTTACATATCAATTATATTATTTTATTAAATCAACTCAAAAAAATAATTATCCTAAAGAGACTTGACTTTGTTTTTGAGTATTCAACAAGAGGATTCTGCTCTAGTGTGAAAAGCATGGTTTTTGGGCAAGATTGAATTTGCATTATGGAGCTTTCCAGTACGAAGTGAAGCTTGATTTTTACTGATCACTTGGCACGATCTTTTGTTGTACATAAGCTTTTAATTATTTGGTTTTCATATTTTGTTTTTAGTTGAATCAAATTGAAGATTTCTTAAGTCGTGTTTGAAGGTAAACATGAAGCAAATACGTTTGATATTTCAATTAAAAAAAATAAATTTTAGGACTTAAGAAAAAAAAAGACGGATGATTAATACAGATTTTCAAATAGTTTAAATTAATGAATATAGAGAATAAAAATATTTTTATTGAATTATATTAGTTTGTATATATTAATAACTTATATTAGAAATATTATATTAGGTTGTCTATATTTGTAATTTATATTATAAATATTTTAATAATAAAAATTATTTTTATAAAAAAATTAATATATAAAATATTTTGTTGCATTCAAATAATCTCTTGATAACATCTCTGCTGAGGGAACCAAAATTCTAGTTCTACCCTTCGATACAAACATAGCATTTCTCCTCTTTCTTCCATGGCCCACCCGCCACTCACATCAAACATGCGGCAGCTCTACAATGGGCCACGCAAGCACCGTTTCTGTCTAGCCCCTCTATAAATAAATTTGCCCACGTCCGCAACTCAACAGCGTTTGTTATTTTTCTGTGTCACCGTCACCATGAACTCAAGTCTCAGCTTCATGGCTAAAAGCATAGTCATTCTTCTTTGTATCAGTACTTCTACTCAAGGTATCGTTCAGTATCAGATAGATGGTGCAATTGGACCCGAAAGTTTTGCATTTGATGCACTTGGTGAGGGTCCTTATACCGGCGTATCCGATGGCCGTATTATTAAATGGCACCAAAACCAACGCCGCTGGCTTCATTTTGCTCTATCCTCTCCAAATAGGTAACTCTTAAATTAGCCTCCCATACGGAAGTAGAAGTGTCTGCTTAAGGTCAACTTATATATGTGTATTTGTCTGATCACAAAACCAAGGGTAATTGATTAGAATCATAGATGTTCTTACAATAAAAATAGTTATGGTTTTAAAATACAGACTCCTCACACTAAGAATTATTTGGTAGATTAGGGGGTTTGGTTCAAAAAACTTAATTCAATTTGGAAAAAGATAAATTATTTAGTTGTAGAGATTTGAATCAAGGTCTTTAAATTGAACGTGGCTAACTTTTTTTTATTATTTTTTTCAGAAGAGGTTAGAGATATATTTAGAAAGAAAAATAATGCCTTAGAAGAGACTAAAACCATTCCTGAACCTTAATTAAGTCCACGCATATTGGTAACCATATACTACATACCTCTTATTCTAATTCAATGCTCATCTTTTTGTGTTAAATTTTTAAAAAGATATGACTGATAATCATCTAATAAAAATATATTAATTAATCAAATCTTAACCGCCTATTATTGCTAATGTATGCTTGATAAAAATCAACATAATATAACGTAACTCAATATTTAAATGAATCCAGTATTATGTAACTAGCTGGTGGCACCTTATTTGTGGAAGCATAGGTTCAGGCCAACAACCTATTCAAGTTTGGCGTACTATCAATGAACGTTGAATTTGATGAACAACCTAGATAAGTTATTTGTGAGCTAGTTTATGTATCTAAATAAAATTTTAATTTTATTTTAAGATTAACCATGTGAGTTTTGCGGATAGGGATGGTTGTGAAGGGGCACATGAATCTGATCATGCGGCAAAGGAGTACATATGTGGGCGTCCATTGGGTTTGTGCTTCAATAAAAGCAACGGCGATCTCTACATCGCTGACGCTTATTTTGGGTTGCTTAAAGTGGGACCCGAAGGAGGATTGGCCACTGCCGTTGCTACTCAATCAGAGGGCATTCCTTTCAGATTCTGTAATAGTCTAGACATTGATCAATCCACCGGAATCGTTTATTTTACCGACAGCAGTTCACAGTTTCAAAGGAGGTAAATATATTTATGAATTGAAAATGGCGCTTAGGTCCTTGTCAGATAATTCTTTTTTTATTATTAATAAATTTTTAATTACTTGTTTCATCACTTAAAAAATTACCCGAGACCGAATAAACAAGTTAATTTATTAGTGAAAATATCATATTTAGCCGTTAACCATAAAAGAGGATAATAAAAATCTATTAAGAACCTAAGCCATGTGATAAATATAACTCCTAATGGGATTTAAAGTGTCGTCATTCACCCTTTAATTTGATCTCACTTCATTTCCTTTGGTTGTTAATTTGATAGATATGCGTCATTTCGGAATTAAGTTGACTAATTCTTTCTTGACATTAATTGATGCCAAAAAAGCAACTCTCAAGTTTATTACGTGAGCTGATGGCTAACAGAAACATTTAATTAGCGTTGTAAGGAAATTAATTAATGTTGTACCTGTCATAAATAGAAAAATCTTGAGTGTGTTATTGATACTTTTTCATATTGATTAATGTATAATAATAACAGTAATAATAATTGTACAGAAATTAAAGTAGACTAGAATAACGTAAATACAAGTCTCATAAGTAGGCACAGGAAAGCATTTTGTCCTATTTTTCATTTCTTGTTTATCTATGATTATATTCATGTCCTTTTACAGTTAGCTAGCCTCTATCTAAACTTCAATCAATTCAAAATAATTTAAAAGGTGTACGATGCATGCAATTTGCAGGAACCACATTTCTGTAATACTAAGCGGTGACAAGACTGGAAGGCTAATGAAGTATGACCCAGAAACAAAACAAGTAACTGTTCTTCTTCGGAATCTCTCATTTCCAAATGGGGTGGCTTTGAGTGAAGATGGCAACTACATATTACTTGCAGAGACAACAAGCTGCAGAATTCTAAGGTATTGGCTGAAAACGTCGAAAGCCGGAACAATAGAAATTGTTGCTCAACTCCCAGGGTTTCCAGATAACATAAAAAGAAGCCCCAGAGGAGGATTTTGGGTTGGTATACATTCAAAAAGGAAAGGGATCTCGAAGTTGGTTCTTTCATTCCCTTGGATAGGGAATGTTCTGATTAAACTACCAATTGACATTGTTAAAATTCATTTAAGTTTAGTTAAGCTAAGTGGGAATGGCGGAATGGCTATAAGGATAAGTGAACAAGGGAATGTATTGGAGATTTTGGAAGAAAAAGGTAGAAAGGTGTGGAGATCTATTAGTGAAGTTGAAGAGAAAGATGGGAATTTGTGGATTGGATCAGTTAATATGCCTTTTGCAGGCTTGTACAATTCATCTTAATGATAGGTATAGCATTTTCATATATAATATCTGTTCAGCAAACTCTTCCCCGGCCCGGACGTCGGCACGAAATAAAATGTGAAACTGATGTTTTACGCTATCGTTAATCGTTTTTGCAAAGGCCAAAATAATTTTGGTAAACAATAAAATACTGAAACTTACATTCTATTGCTTGAGGACTGTTTACTAGAGAATTTCCATATAATAATAATAATAATTCTTTAGCAAAATTTTTTCATTCAGAATTAAAATCTTGGATTAAAATCAGGGATGAGTGTGCAACATTGTAAAATAATTAAAAAGTAGTTTACGATATTGTAAACTCATCTTTAACCTCTTATTTTAGTTTGAACATAAAATTGACTCAATTCTTTAGTAAGGATAGCCTCACTTTAACAAATAGTACACATATAGTAACTATAAAAAATCTCTACATAGCAAGTAATATTAAGTAATATTAGAACAAACTAATGTATTAAATACAATAACAACAGAATAAAAAAAAAAAAAGGAAAATTCACACTACAAATTTACAAGCAAACTCTCAAAATATTAAGATGTCATGTGTGTGTGGTACACATTTTTGGGTCAGATTAAAAATCGTACGTGTAGGCGAGAATCTAAAAAGTAATTTTTAGGGTTTCTGGTCTTATAAGGAGCCTAATTCAAATTGGTCGCATGAAAAGGCCTCTTGAGCATCAGGTTTGATTTTATGGCTTCTCCGTTTCAACAAAGCGTTATTTGAAAACTCCTGTTTCTTTTAATCTCTTTGCGTTTCCACCACGTCATAGATTCTGTCATGTCTTCATTGAAGCTATTGGAATTCTAGATTCAATATCTAGCTAGGATCTATCGATAGAATCGATCTGTTGTTTGATGAGATTGAGCATCTTCAACCGTCTATTCAAAATTTTTCAAAGATGGTAATTTTTTTTCTTTTTCTTTTTTCCTTGTAGGTTCTACGGAGTCGTATGCTATTTGCATTGTATTTGCATTTTCATGAATTTTTTTTTAATATTAGTTACAATTACGTAAGATTTACCACAACTGTCATTATAGCATATTAATACACTGATATTTATAATCAGATATATACAACTGAAATTTATAACATTATATTAAATTCTCTATTAAAACAACGTTTAAACAAATAAATTTACGCTTATAAAGCGACGTCATTACTCCACTCACATTTCGTAGTTATAGTAAAATTTTTTTATAATTTTCTTTCACAATCATATTTAATTATGAAATTAAACCTCATAAGAACTTAAACAAATATTCTCATAATTACCAGAGTATTAGTTTTACTGCTCCGCCAAAGGTCCAGAGGCCCATGAACATTTATTATCCCTATAAATCAGTGTTTCTTGTTTTCCGAGGGCCGGGCCTCGTCACTTCTCGTCCAAGTCAATTTTATTTTCTCGAACGTAACAGATTTTCCATGCACTGCGAATTTCATTCTTGTACCATTTTTTATAAAGAAATTACTTTCAATGTAGTGTACAATAATGTGACATTATTTATGACCTTTTGAACATTTGGCAACAGTAATTCCACCGTTTTAACAAAAATAAAATAATCAAAATTGGTATATAGTTTTTATTCCTGTTCAATTTATTTCACGTTGATTTGCGGGGGCATGTATACCAATAATACAGAAGACAAAAGACTTTTCTGATTTCAATAACAACTTAACCACGTAATACAGATCGAGTCTATGGTCCCTGTCCTTGTTCCGGCATTGTCAACTTTATGTATGTGGCTGAGATGAACTAAGCCAACAATGCCACAAATTCTGTACATCACTTTTGCCACGTATTTTTCATGTCACATCTTATCTTAATTTCTACGAATGGCAAAATTTGAATTTGAATCCGTACATAGCATCTAAATTTAGATTCAGATAAATATTTTTATATCCGAATTTATATATTTTTTATAGATTTAGATACGGATAATATTAGCATAAATTGTGGATAGATATCCGAATACTCATAAATTAAAATTTAATAATTTAAAATTTAATAATTGACCTAATAAGATTTGAGTAAAATTCAATCATAATTTAACAATTAACAATTTAATACTTAAAATAATATACAATATCATAAAGTTATAAATAAAAATACCACAATATAAATCAAACATCAATAACATAAATCCAAGTTTCAAGACTATTACAAGTTTCATTGAATAAAAAATTATAAAACCTACAAATCCATAAAAATAAAATGTGAATTCGTATATATTTCTTAATTTAATTTAGCTTCTATATTTTTTAATTAATCCTATTATCTTTTTTTCATTTAATTTATATATTTTCATTTAATTTTAATTTAATAAATAATTTAATTAAAAGGTAATGGATTCAACATATCCATATTTCCTGGATGATTTTTACATTCGTGCTCGTATCTGATCCAAACGGATTATAAATCTTAGATCCTGGGACCAGATCTTCTTCAAACCTCATGGGATCCTGGGCCGATCCGAATATTTTCGCTGCATCCCCATTAATTTCTAATAATAATGAAGTTGCCATTATCGGCGGCCTGAATAATACTCCCAATTATTTAAAATTTTAAGTAATTAGGCTAAAAAGAAGTACGATACGAAATTTATTATTATTACTATTATTTTATATAATTAAGAAAATATTTTTTATCGAATAAATAATTAAGAAAAATATTTTTATCAGAATTAAGGAAAAAATAAATAGCAATTGCGAACTTATACCCAAAATATCCACCTTGGAACATTGAAACAGCATCATGGAGCTGATGCTGATGGGGACTAGAAGAGAGGATGAAATGTTGCTTCTGGCTAGGCTAGCTGTTACATAATTAACTTTTATCATTCAAATAACCCTTCTCTTTTTTATTTTCTTGGAAAAAGGCACGAGAAAAGATCAAATTTATTAGCCCAACTTAAAAGAATTCATTTGAAAAATCATTCAAAAAACCCCTTGAAGTTAAATATTTACTTTTTCTACTAAACTTTAAAGTTAGCTTTACATGTACATTTTTACAAAAGAAAGGTTTAACAGTGAAATGAATGTATAACATAGAAGTAGTGAAATAAGCCAACAACTATTTTCTTAGAATTTTTCAAAAAATCACTTCTAATGCCGCAAGTAGTTTTAAATGATGTGTCCAACATTGATGTTTTTCGTAGCATTAAAGTAGTTCAATATAATGTATTCCATACATGAACCGACAATTTGCAACATCATCCGCGTTATAGAATCATTAATTCTTCGTCATCATCCTATGATGCTCCATGCCTCTTCATCCATTTATATTTGTTCTTTTCCACCGATCATCATCACAATCATCAT